>CM060479.1:4695358-4892858 GCA_030544235.1 Lepturacanthus savala | reverse complement strand
TTCTGCAAATTGCACTATTCATCCTCTGAAATTCAAAATATCTGTAATTCATGGATCAAAAAAGGCTTCAGAGATGTTTGAATAAAAGAAATGTATAGTATGTTATGTTTATTTATTAAAAAAACAACCTATAATTAATATTTTCCAATTTCTACATAACATATCTGAGTCATATATGAAAAATATTTTTAATTTTAAGGGAAAAACGTGTTTTGGTACAATTTGCATCCAGAGGGTTGCAGGGATTAAAATAATGATGCGAAAAAAATGTGTTTTTAAACAATTAACATGTGAATCAGAGGCCTACAATGATGCTGGTGGTGCAGAAATACAATTGGGAGCTAGATGTTATTCATATGCATGTCTTTTTTTGTGTTTGAGCTAAATCATTGACTGAAAGAATTGTATTTAGTATTTTTTTTAGCCCATCGGGATCATTGCCCTTTTAAAAGGCAGCACAGCTGGAAACATAGAAGGTATTTGTTTCATTTCCTCCTTCAACTATTTCGCTGAATTGCCTTGTTCAGCTTTGATGGAAATGCTATTTCCTTCATGATAATTTAAAACTCTGCAGAGTTGAAGAAGAAATAGAATGAATAATACTGGCACTTCACATGTCCATAAGAACCTTTTGGGGACTTTAAAGCGTGAAAATCAAATGATAAAATGCATAAAATGAAGGTGGTCGAGTTCTCATGATGTTCTGAAGGAGCCAGAAGTGACCGGACACTTATCATCTAACTGCACTTCTTCTTCAGGGTGAAACTTATCATGTCGGCCATGTTTTCCTGTTCCTGTGCAGCATCTCTGTAAGAACACACGTTTCTGCTTGTTGAATTAGTGTCTACTCCATCGCAACTCAGGTTTCAACACCTGGAAATCAAAAGGATGTCACTGAATAAAACAAACAAAAGGTTCCTGCATACCTTTTCAATATAAACCAGAACTGCATTCATTTCCACTTTGTAAAAGTTCATCATGGCATGAGTAACATGAGGTATGTATGCGGAAGTGAAATCGTTTTAAACTGCTGCTTTGGTTCACAACTGGAACAATTATTCACTCAACACATGTAGTTGCTGTTACAGAGGTTTGATATTTAAAAAAAAAGAAAATGGACGTACTTTGCATTTGCTTTTGATGTTACATGTACAATCACCTGTTTTAGATTGCAAACACATAAAACTTACATTTTTTGTTTGTATCAAGGTTTTAGGAAAAAACTGTTTTCACTTAATTATAAAATGCTCTGTCTGAAATTATGACCTTTGTGTTGTTAGGGTCAATTTTTACCCCCAAAAAAGACGATAAAGCAATAATAAGAAAAACTAATTTATTTAAAAGAAGTGTTTTAATATCTCTCAGGAATAGTCACATCACATTAATTTATATATGATTCTTTTCAGGTTCATTTTTACTAATTTTTAAAAATAAAAATCAAGGATTATACTGAAAAAACCAAGACCCAAAAATATGTAAAACTTTTGATGAAAGTTAATAAAAGATAAGGATGTTGTTAACATAAGAGATGGAAACAGCAAACTAACACAAGAGGAAGGTTAATTATTATAATTACTATTATTACTATTAGGTTATAAATTAAATCTTGTAATAATAACTGTTTTCTATAAAAAAAAGCTTAAGCACATGTTTTAAAGACATTTAAATATATTCTATTTCAACATTATTTCTATTTCTCTCATGCAAAAAAGGAATAAAACTCCTTTATTTCTCTGCAGCCTGCTGCTGTCTTTTAAGATTCCTTCAGTGTTCGTCATTCACGATTCAGCAAAGCAAACACAAGCTTAATTTCACTTTAACAATCTGTGTTTGTCTGACGCAGTTCAGAATGCTTTGAACTCCGAGTTTCTGAGGTCATCTGCATTTTTTTGTGAGCTGTTTCCTGAATTCTCTGCTTTGTTGCTGTAGTTCAGTGTCTCCAACATGTGGTGGTAGAGTTCTATTCTTTAATCCCCTTCTTTATGAAGCCAGTACTACATAAATAATTAAATAAATACTGAACAATGACAATTGAAAAGATCACTGACCTATTTATTTTATCACATGTTTATTTTAAAAGAATTAAAAGAAAAAAACATTTAAAGTATAAAAGGATGTTTAAACACATTTAAAATGTTAAGTTTTCTTACTTATGGACTTCACTATACTTTTAAAAAGTTGTCATTAAGTTGTATTTTATTCTACTAATGAATATAAACTATAATTGATTAAAACTGTATATATGTACGATTATAACAAGTTCACCTCACTTTAATCTTGTTAAAAATAACATATAAAGTATAAAAGTAGATTTAAAATGTATTTATCTTAAGTAAAATGTTCTAATATAGACTTCACTATAACTATAATCAAAATCAAACATTATTAAGTTGTATTTTATTATGTTATAGATGAAAATAAATCCAAACAATCTAATTTAATTGACTTAAAACAGAATGTTTCTTTTACTTAAACTATATTTGATTCAAATTGAATTGATGTACAATTATAAAAACATCACTTCACTTTAATCTTGTTATAAAATACTAATCTAATACTTCTGAAAGTACATTTTAATTCCCAGTATTCTGTAGTGTTTATTATTTTAAATTCCTTATTAAAACACACTTTAAAGTCATTAAACTACATTTACAATAGAAAAGCAGGTGCTGGAGGATGTGAAATAGTAGATTTATGAGAAAAACAGTAATAAAACTTATAATGAGGATTTAAAGGACCATTTAACTCGTGAAATTAAGACTAAATTACTATAAAACATCACAGCCTATAGCCTTTTTAAATCACCAGTAGAAATTGATTGATTGATTGATTGATTACCAAATCAAATATACTATATCATATCACTATATCACATATAACAAACCCAAAAACGTTGAACAAATTAGGATTAAAATAAATATAAAACATTGGGTCTTTTAAGTTTAATCTAATCCTTAAACTGCTTTTAAGTTGTTTTTTTAATGATGTTGTTGAATATTATCAGTCGATCGATTGATTTTAACAATTAAAAGAAAAAAAACAAAGAAGATATTCTGTATTTACTCCAGTCTAGTGCAACATGGCCACAAACAGCATCAATTATTAACATAAAGAGGAATTAACATCTTAGACAGTTTTAACAAAAACTCAACATTAGTAGAGATAGTTGTATCCAGGGGTGTAAGCACCAGATTTCAGGCCCTGTGCAGTTTTACTGTCAGTGGGCCCCTATCTGTGCATTGGGGGCAAAAGAAATATTTAAAAATTCACCAGATAAATGGGGTTTTAATCTATAATTAGATCATATTATACTGATTTCATTTAGCACCTAAACTGATGCATTTAACTTACAACTCTGGAAATAATAAGCATTTATTTAAGGGCTATTGCAGCAAATATTGATTTCTGAACATTCAGAAATTTCTGAAAATGTTCAAAACGATAATATATTTATTTGGAATTTGGGGGAAATGTTGTCAGTAGTTTATAGACTCAAAGAAAAACACATATCTATAAGTAGTAAAATCATACAAATTGATTTATCTTTATATCAAGTATTAAAATATGAGACTCATTACGCATTTGAGCCTATGAGCCTTTAAGTCTTTAAGACATTTTATACTTAAAATAAAAAATCTAAATGTTAAACATATTTTTTTTCTAATGACATCATATTAAACTTCGACAAAAGGTTTTAAATGAAAAAAAAGAATAAATTAAGTTAAGTGCTTCCTGTCACATGACAACTTCCTCCTGAGAACATGGAGAAGACAAACCCTCCCAGGAAAGAGGGCATTTTATTCAGATTATTATGATTTTCAACCCTGACATATATATATGCATATATAAATATATCTTTTTAATCGTTCAAGTGTCTAAAATAATCCCCCAAAAAGGAATTTTGTACCTAAGATAAATAGATTTTAGTTTATGGGCGGATTTGTGCAAGTGCCAACTATAAATATCCATTAAAATGCAGTTTTCTGCAAAGAAATGAGTTAGTAAAATTGTTAGTGACTGAACTAATATAATATTATGCATGAAATCTAGGCTTTAATGGGTTAACTCACCAGAACAGAGAATTTTCTCTCTTTGGACCCGTTTTATTGTACCTAATAAAATTGGCACTGAGTGCATATTAGTATTTCACCACTGATTTCAAGTGATCACATTTCAGATTCGGGTCATGTATGATGTTCCACATGTAATAAATGTAATCTGGAAGGAATCTGTGTACGAGTAGCACTTCTTTGTAAAAGCAGGGGTCATAGTCGTCCATGTTTTTGGAGGGGATCTTCAGTCCTGCGGTCATCACGCCAATGTGGGATGTGGGTCTGAGTCCGGCTTTAGCCAGGCACATTCCCAGATAGACGTCATCTATAGGGAGAAGGATGACGCTGTGGGACATGTTGTATATGACTGACGCTGTGTATCCGGACAGGATGAAGCCACCGCCGCCACAATATGGAGGATAAGAGTCCGACTCCTGCACCTGAACCGGAATGTAATACTTATACGCCGGCTCCCGAATGGGTCCCACATACTGGATCAGGTGGCCGGTGTAGAGGTGTTTGCCTCCGTCGTTGTCCTCGAGGTTTTTGAGGTACTCGACCATGTGGTCCGTGTTGGCGAAGACGTCGTCGTCGCCGTTGAACAGGAAGCGAGCGCCCGGGCAGTTCCTCTCCATCCACTCCAGGAAGAGCACCTGCTTCAGGGTGAGGTTGAAGAACGTGTCGCTGAAGTCCCACTGGAGGATGTCGTGGTACTTCCGTTGCTCCATTTCAAGGAGCTTGTTCATCCTCTTCTTCTGGAAACCGGAGCCCGCCGTTCCGGAGACGAAGACCCTCCGGATCCAGACGCCGTCGCGCTGCCGCTCTCCGGCCCAGGTCTGGCGGAGGACCTCTCTCCGATCGTAGTTCGACGGGAAGCTTTTGATGACCAGCAGGAGGAAAACCTTCACTGATCCACTGACTCCTCCGCATTTGTCTGGAACGTCAAGCAGCATGGGAAAATGGCGGCAGTGTTTGTAGAAGAGGAAGTCCTGGATGTGATTAGGAAGTGAGCTGAAATTTGTGATTAGGACAGCAGACATATTTGGTTGACACTTCGGCCAGGAGTAGTTGTAGGGTGTGGACGGGGTCAGTTGACTTCCCTCTTTTCTCACACGGACTACAAGTTTTTTGTGCTGGAGATGATGTTCACAGAGAAAAACAGCCAGGATTAGAGCTCCGAGGAGCAACAGTAAAGCTCTCGTATTAATCCTAAAAAGTCTGCAATGACAAAAAAAAAAAAGAAAAATTAATTTCTCAACATCAACTTATGACATCCAGTGTTAGGAAATGTGATGTATTACTGTAATGCATTTATCGTAGAGGTTTAAAGTTGACTAAAATCACACTAGAATGTTCAAAAATTGACCTAAAGTCATTTTATTGTTTAATTTTATATATATGTATGTCCACACTCTAAAAAAATACATATTCCTTTATTCATTAAACTTCTAACTATCACTGACTCAAGAATTTCTCAAGGTATAATCAATATTATTATTATTACCATGACTATTAGTCATCTTTTAATATAGTTATTGTCAGTATTATTACTATTAAGTGCTGAAAAGCACCTTGGATTATCATTGTTGTGTGTAAAGTTTTATAAAAGTGAACACAACCAGGAAAAAAAGTGTAGATTTCCGTTGACGCTCAAATGTTCCTGTGTGTGTAGATTCAGAGAATCTGTGGATAAGTGAAACAAAAAAAACAAAAACGAACTGACTATATTTGAAATTAGCTTTCTGCATCGTGAACCTTTCACAGGTCAGATTACCATGATGGTGGCAATCAGTACAGGTTTGGCGGCTGCCTGAGAAGTAAAGTGCTAGTGGAATTTGTCTCTTATCATTTAACAGGGAAAAAAAGAGCCAAACTGCAGCTTTAACACACAAATATGAATGTGTGAAACAATTTCTTCCGCATATATTTGGCTAATTGATATCAGTAAAGTCGATATGAAGCCAAATATAAAATATGTTCATGATTAAAACAAATCCTAACCAGTATGTGATGTGACATGTTTGTACATCTAGACACACTTTTCCTGTTTGTAGCAAACAATGCTGGTTCCCTGTGTTTATTCTCAAAATAGCTAATAGCAAAAATACCAGCAGCTAAATTAACTGCTGAGCAATTAATATTCTAAAAATGTTCTATTCATATGTTCAGGACATTTTTAAGGATGACTGGGACTGCAAAACATTAAAAGTACAAAAAAAATCCAGTCAATTAAAAGGACGTGAATCTTTTTCTTTATGTTCTCCTTTTCTGTTCATTGGATCATTTATCATTTCTTTGATTTATTGATGTTTTTTTTATTTGGACTGAATAAAATCTCAGCTCGAAAACATGCAGATGTGTTTTATACATTACATGTGAATTATAACGTCAATTTCCAGTTAGCAAAGTAGCACAATTATACTTAATTCAAATATAATTAGGCGTACCTGAGCATGTCGGCAGGTCAGTGTGACAGGAAAGTTTCCTTGTGTTAATCGGTTGACAGTCAACAGACAAAAGGTGACAGGTTGCCTCCTGTGTAGATTTTGTCCTTTTTTTAATTTTATTACTCAGGCAGCTTCTATTCCAAGGCTCTCAACAAGCTCCATCATACGAATAAACTAAAAGAAAACATACTGGCGTTTGAGGGTGTGACAACTGCCTTCGGAGTAAGTTTCAGGAGCAGATCAGACCAGATAATCCTGATTTAAATGTTGGGTTTTCAGCTCAATAACTCCCTCTGCTGCAGGACGGGAACAAAACAACGAAACCTGAAAACTTTCTCACTCATCAATCACTGTGTCGCACACTCGATTGGAAATTATATTATTTAGACTGTCTGTGAGTATCTGACACTGCAGCATCAACCACTTCCCCCTCTAACTTTTACACAAAACATTTAAAGCATCAATTAAAATAATATTCTGCAGGTGCAGGACGTCGCCACCAGGTGGCGCCAAACAATGGCGCCTATTTAAAGGTCCTTTTACCGCAATGTTACCAAACAGCAACAAATTCAAAGTAAACCAGGATTTTTTTTCTAGTTTTATCATCATCTGTTCATTGCACCATTTCCAAGATTTGCTGAAGTTTTGAATAAAATCCGGCTTAAACTTTTCTAGATATTTAGCTCAGATGGACAAACTTAACCTTCTTGGGAGGTAACAATTGATTAATAAAAGGAATAAAAACAAAGTTACAGTGCAGTGTAAAACAAATAAAAAGATAAAATAACGTGCAAGGGTTTAGCAATTGGCAGCTCTAGATAAGGACTAGAGGATTATATATTACTATAAAACCTTTTAAACACAAAACAGAGAAATACACAGAGAATTTAGAAACTTTATGGCTAATTTGTACTTCCTTGACTTTGTGATAAGATCAGATCAGATTACACCCGCAGGTTTCAGTCTTTCAAGTAAAAGGAATCTGAATAGTTGCTTGTGAATATTTACGACGGACCAAATCCAACCTGTGCTTGAGAGACAAATAAATCCTGTTCGAAGCATCACATCTTCTTAATGTCAAAAGCTTAAACATAATGATTTATCCATTATGGATATTTATCCATCAGTTCACCCTCTATTTCCATTTCCATCATCTTCACCTACAGCAATAAAACATCACACACATTGACAAAACTAAAATCTGAGCAAACACCTTTTCCTGCACCCAAACATGAGCCTAATGATTATATATATATATATATATATATGCCCTATATGCTTCATTGCATGTATAACACTAGTTATATGATCAGATTCATCAGGAATCAAAGTATAACAGGCTTCTCCTGTTAAATTCATCGCTCTTATGCTTCAACATCAATCTCTGACTTTTAGGGGTATTTGACAAATATACAAAACCGCTTATAGTCTCATTTGCAAAACCCTGTAGGGTGTATGTGATCAATAATCGATATGATCTGCCAAAAATGTCACACCATACCATGGAAATAATCCTATAGCCCACTTCACTCCAAAACTTATCTTCCATGGTAAGACTCCAAATCTCCCTAGTTCTAATGTACCTTTGGTATTTAAAGTATGCTCCACCAGATGGCACTACACCTTTACAGAGTAAATTGGGAAACCATGACTGAGGTATATACAAATGTTGAACATAAATCTACTGGACAGAAATCCATAATGCTTGGAGTTTAGTACAAATTAGCTCAATGATGTGTTCTATCATTGATAACATGACATGAGCTGCTTCACTTGACCGACCGGGAAATTTCCCAAAACTATTAAAATATCCCCTTCAACTGCACTCTCAATGGAAGTTTCCTTCATCCGTGCTTTAATGCTTAAACATCACAGAAAATGCTATTTAATTAGCAGATTTTTTTTTTCATTTATAACCCTGCCAGTAGTCTAAAACAAGCAGATACTGTGTAGCCAGAGAGCTAGAATGAGCTAGAATAAGCCAGAATGAGACAATGAGCAGTTTCAGCAGGCTGCTGCTAAATGCTCTGATGGTGTTATCAGAGTATAAGTATATTCACTTAATATGAGTAAAAATAACAGTTAGGGACAACATTTAGAGACATAGAGAAGCATAGAGATGTGATCCCAAGCAACCAAAAGTTATTAGATTTGTTTGTTGTTTTTAATCTATAACCCTTCCAGTAACCTTGTCTACCTGTGAAATCTGTTTTACTACCTGACCAGTATAATTGATGATTTTTAAAATCCCCCGTGTAACAGCTATCAACACACAATAAAACTTTTAAACTTTTAAAACTTGTATACTATACCTCCATGTATGAAAGGGTTAATATTTGAGACTGTTCAGAATATTGTTCCTGCTTATTTTTGTGCCTGAGGAAGTGGAGACTATGGGAGCTGATTGGCTTTTATGCATCACAAGTTATGACTTTAAACAAAGCCTAATGTTGCCGAAACAGACTGAATATCTGTGACTGCTCTGATCTAACCTCTACTCACCTAGTGGTGTGTACGGCAGGTAGGGGTACAGTCATCCCTTCGGGGCCCAAGTGTTGAAAAATGCATGTTTAAGTGCCCTTTGGGAGCTAAAACATGTTAAAATGCCCTCTAGGAGTCAAAATGTGTATTAACGTGCTTTCTAGGACCTACAAGCATGTGCTAAAGTGCCCTCTAGGAGCCAAAACAGGTGCTAAAGTGCCATGTAGGAGCCAAAATGCATGCTAAAGTGCTTTCTAGGAGACAAAACATGTGCTAAAGTGCCTTCTATGAACTAAAATGTGTGTTATAGTGCCCTCTAGGAGACAAAACACATGTTAAAATACTCCAAAGGAGCCAAGAAACATGTTAAACTGCTTTCTGAAGCCAAAACATGTGCTAAAGTCCTCTCGAGTACCCAAAATGCATGCTAAAGTGCCTTCTAGGTGCAAAAATATATGTTAAATTGCCCTCGAGGAAAGAAGATGTGTTCTTAAGTACCCTTTAGGAGCCAGACACATGCTAAAGTACCCTCGAGGAGCAAAAACAAGTGCCTTTTAGGACCCAAAATATGTGCTAAAGTGCCTTCAAGGAGCCAAAATATATGTTAAAGTTCCCTTGGGGAGCTGATATGTATATTAAAGTGTTGTTTGGGAGCCAAAACATGTGCTAAGGTGCCTTCTAGGAGCCCAAACGCATGCTAAATCGCCCTTTAGCAGCCATTCACATGCTAAAGTACCCTCTTGAGGCCAAAATATGTGCTAAAGTGCTCTCTTCAGTGGTGAAGACATGCTATATGAGCCCCTTTACTCCCTTTCAACACATTCCCTTCATAAAGTCTGTGTAAGCCACTGTGCTCACCTGTCCCAGGAGCTGCAGAGGAAGGTGGGTGTGGCAGATAAACTCTCATAACAATTTACACCTTAAAATCATCCACGTTACTGATGTTTCCAGGTGCTTTTGCAGTTACACCCATCTATAATTCCTCTCCTTTCATTGTAGTTATCCCCATGTTGGTCACAGCTTAATGGACATGACATAACTGGGGAGGGGAGACATGAGCTGAACATCTGCTGCAGCCATGAACTCATCATGTTGTCGTGAGCCCGGACGTTCACTCACTTGGAAAATTAAAGGTCCAGCTTCAACAGGATGATTTAATAACTTTTACAGACCTGCAGCTGCACAGCGGCAATGACCACTAGAGCCGTCAGAGAACCAGGAACAGCAGAGAAGAAAATGTCAAATGCAATGTAATTCTGTGCATGAACCTGTTGCCACAGTGCATGCTGGGAGGCGTCTGCTGTTACTTCTTGGTTTTCTGATCTGATTAAAGCTGGTTAACTCTAGCTACCGCTCACTTTCCACATAGGATGCACCTTAAATCACTAAAGTACTGAGCAGCTCCCACTCACTTCCTCCTCTAATTCCCTGTGCATTTACAGTGGAACTCAGCTGTGTCTTCGCCTGTAAATCTGTTTAAATTAGAACTTCCACAGAAGTCTTTTACAGTATAACTATAGCCCTCGTGTTGTGTTCCTGGACAAATCTTTTTTGTGTTTTATTCATCATTTGTACACAGAAGGGGAAAGAGGATCCCTCCTCTGTTTCTTTTCCTGAGGTTTCTTCCTCTTCAAGGGTTTTTAAAGTGATTTTGAAGCACTACAACACAGCATTATCAAAATCTTTTGCACCAAATGACACACACGTTATTCATATTAACAGATTATTGTCTAAACCAACTACACTCTCTTGGTAATAATGAAAAACACTGTCATCTTTAGTAGCTTTGCCATCATATTAAAATTGTTTAAAATTGTACAATCTTCAGATTGTTCACATGCACAGAAATATTTGCAGATACACACACTCAGTCAGTGCAACATATGTACAACATATATTTAAATTGCAGTAATATGATATAAAAAAAAACTGCAAGAAAACAAAACATGGAACAAATTCTAATGGTCTACGTAGTTTTGGTTGCAATCTTTCATTTTGCATGACACATGAGGTATTTTGCAGTTTGGGTGTGTTGTTTTGTGAATGATTTAAAGTGTTTTTTTAATTAAAAGCAGCCTATTTTGCAAAATGTGTGTAAAAAACAACCTGGAATTGTTCTTGTATTTCCGTGTGATTTGCTGACAGTAGAATACAAACCCTATTTTCCCAGGACCGTCTCAACACATACATCACCGTGTTAGTTGACAGAAAGAAGGATAAATGTGAGGATGTGGTTTTTTTTCAAACTCCATCAATCATAGAGAAACACGTTCCTCTCCTTTGTGACCAGGCCCACTGGTCAACTCTGTTGTCGTGTTCCAAGCGTTTTTGTTTTTTCGTATAAATCGACTTTGCAGCGAAGCGGCCCACCTAAGCTGCTGCTTTTCATCCTGTCAGGGTGCAGCGTGACCCCGTTCAATGTGGATGTTGCATTCTCAGTGTCACTCTGACTCGGAGGAGCCAAGCATCCTTTTGGCAGAGATTGTTAATTGAAGCAGAAACATGGTCGGCTGTGGATTACATGTTCCCTAGCTGCTACTACAGAAGTCATTAAAATAAAAGCATCACTGAGCTCACATAATTACTTTCGCCTTGACTGACTGAAAATCATTATTATGTTCCATCAAACTCATGTAATGATACTTAATTGTGGAAGTTATTTTTGTTTGAGTAGATGATTTTGGTGGTAAGGACAATAGAGAGAGATGTTTCTAGGGCAAAAAAAAAAATAATCATGTACATAAATGCTGCAGGTAGCACCTGAAAGATGTTTAAAAAAGTTTCCTCTACTTCTTTAGGCAGAACAAGAAACATGAAATCTTCCTTCCAGATTTTTATTTGCTTTCCCACAACTTTATAAGAACATTTTTCAGATGCTTTTGTTCACCACAACATTCCCATAATGTTCTTATAACTACGACGTTTTCTAGGGTCTATACTGAAAATCTTCCTTTCAGGTTTTTATTCGCTTACCCACAATGTTCTAAGAACATTTTGCAAATGCTTGTGCTTAACGCAACATTCCCATAAGGTTCTATAACCACGTGATGTTCTTTAGTGGCCATTTTTGTAACGTTTCTCAGAAAATAAAAATATTTTACGTGCTGTTTTTACGTCTAGGGAACGTTCAGGGGAAACGTTCAAAGGATCTTTCTGGAACAGATTTGCATCATAAATCTCACAGTTTTACCATCGAGGAGGAATAATAAAAACACGATAAATATTCCCAAGATCAAAGTTCACAGAACATATCATCACCCTATTAAAATAATGGTCTATGTCATTTTTTTTTAGTTTTGCTGCCACGGTAAAATCACCTCAATTCTGAGTTGAAAGGATCAGACTCTTTATGCCTGATAGGATAATAAACGTCTCACTGAGGCCATTTTATGTTTGTCTAAATCAAATGTTTTATTCTTTAGGATAAAATTCCTTTAATCCGGCAATTTAACAGCTTTCATGATGGCGGCTGCTTCAAGAATCAAGAATCATGATTCTAGAATCGTTTTCTACTGGTGAGTGATGAAGGCTTTAGGATATAATGTTTTATAGCAATTTATTAGCCACAAATCCAATAAGAAAGTCAATTACATGATCTTCAGTCCACTGAACATGTGCCATAACTTTTAAAAATCAATAAAACTGGATGTTGGAGGAAAATAAAACATGGGAAAGTGATGAGATTCAATATGGAATGAAAAAAAGTTTAAACCAGGTTTAAAGTTGACTAAAGTCACACTAGAATAATCAAAAAAATGGCCTAAAGTCACTTTATTCTTTAATTTTACATAAGTGGCACACAATGTTTAATGTAAGTCCACAGTCATCCACTGTTAAGTTGATTAATAAATATAATATTCTCTGCATTTGATGAAGATTTATGTCTTTTTAAAAATGACTCAGACCATTATTTTAATAGGTGACATTAGGAACCAACTAAATACGCTCCAAAATCAGAGCAGCTTTTCTTTTTAAATGAAGTCTGAATGATGATGATGCTTATTATTATACAGATTATACAGATATTTACCCAGTTAAAAGAGGAGACTAATGGATTTGCCTTGTTGTGTTGAGATGTCGACACCTCAAGAGGAATTTCAATGATTTGTTTAGACGACTTCTGCATTTTGAATGCAGAGGTTAAGGTCATGAAACTAAAGTTTGGAAAACGTAAAGGTGTTTATATGTCAGTCAAATGGAGTAAAAGTTGAAGTGAAGTTGCCTGTTAGAGAGATTTGTTGAGTCGGGCTGCTACTGTCATAACAAACCTTTCTCAATCACATAGTTTTAAGCATTTTGTAACATCCTGTGCTTTCACTGCACCAGGATTCTTTAGCTTTTCAAAGCTCAAAATACAGTAAAATATATTGTTTTTCTCACAGAAGGTGAGAGAAATTCTAAATACTAAAACTAAACATGTTATCAATCAATCAGGCTTTATTTGCGTGACAGTTTTCATACAATAAGATGCAAAACAAAGTGTTTCACAGAGTAAAATAAAATTATGGCATCCTAAAAAATACTTGAAGAATTCTTTAAACCATTAAACAAAGTACTTTTGCAACCAAATTAAGGAAAAAACTTAAAGTACACTACTGTTCAAAAGTTTGGCAATTTTGTGTTTTTCCATGAAAAGTCACACTTTTATTTACCACGAGTTGTAAAATGAATAGAAAATATAGTCAAGGCATTGAAAAGGTTAGAAAAGTGTTATTCTTTTCCTTCAAACTTCAGTTTTCTAGCTTCTCTAAGCAGCTGAACTGTTTCCAGCTGTGCTAACATGTTAGCATCAAGGGTTTTCTAATCATCCATTAACCTTCTGATGCAATGAGCAAACACATTGTTCCATTAGAACAATGGAGTGATAGTTGCTGGAAATGTTCCTCTATACACCTATATATGTAGATATTGATGCACCAAAAACCAGACATTTGCAGCTAGAATAGTCATTTACCACATTAACGATGTATAGAGTTTATTTCTGATTAGTTTAAAGTTATCTTCATTGGAAAAAAAGTGCTTTTCTTTCAAAAATAAGGAAGTTAATTTTACACACTGCACATGTGCATTCTTAAATAACAATTTGCATAGTTTCTGGTAAAATCTTGTTATGGATAAAGCAATTAAGACTTAGATTTGATGATGGTTTATTTGAATTCTTTGACCTTAAACATGTACAGTTACACACCAACTTTATAGCAGAAGAAGCAAAGTTATGGGTTTTAGTGTATTGTTGGCAGGTATTGGGTGTATCTCATAAACCAACTTGTCTTTTGGGATGAATTTCTTCCTATGATGCTAAGGTACTTTTATATCAAAGCAGACAGTTGTGTCACAACTTGCAGTAAGATGTTCTTTAACTTGTTCCCCTCTAGGCCTATTTGTCTACCTCTCGAAAATGACACACCCAGACTTAATGCAGTATATCTCCACAACTATAGGGGTTTTCTGAATGATCTTGGGTTTAAAATAAAGCTAACACCTGTGAGATAGTTGTAAGAATATCAGAATACATTTAAAATGGACAGTGTTGAAGTACATCCAGCTAGAATAAAGCAAAAAAGTATCACCTGATAATCACGGGTTAGTAACCCAATTCATCTATGTAAAGTAAAGTCTTATATGTAATTGCACAAAATGTCAGAATACAAGGTGAACTAGACCAATTTACCCATTTATGTTTTCGCTATATGTTCTGATTATTGCTTGTGGTTGACATTATGTTTTGTTAAGCTAATAATGTTTGATATAGACTTGTAGCTGAGTTTCTTTTCAACATTTTGGTGTGCTACATGTACATATTGGTGCTTTCTATCCGGCTTAACAAGAAGGATTCATTATCTATTAAGTTATTTATATTAATTTCCCTATGGGGGACAGGTTAACTCCTCTACTACAAAAGAAATGAATATGTCTTTCTCTGTGTTTCTGTGATTTTTTTCCTAGTTAAAATCTAACAAATCTACCAAATGCTGTAATATTTTGTAATATTTCAGATGTGAATCCACATGTACTCGTGAAATAAACAATAAACAGCATTTTGTTGTATTTCTTAAATTCTTTCCCTAGTTGTTTTGTGAAATGTACTAAAAAAAATGTGTTTGGATTAAAAAAAAAATACACAGTCGAGACTAAACAACACCAGATTATTGACCATCATCACTTGGGGAGAATTGTGACTGAATCGTTATAATGTTGATCGTAGATGCCTGGTTTGTATTGTCTGCTGTGAAGGATTTATTTTATTTAGTGAACAGCATCTGGTTGAAGGAAAACATCTTCCATGAAAGAAAAAAAACTGAAGGTGATAACACAAATATGGATATGACCATATCCATATGGTGTTTTGACTGCAACGCAGGTGCTGCAATGTGAAAGTGGAGCTGGGAACTGTAAAGTAGTGACTGGGAAGTTTGCACCTGTGATGTAACATAAACCTCACTTTTAATATATTTTTGGAACGATATTAAAAAAATCTCCATATCTAACAATTATACCGAAATGCCACCAATAATATTTTGTGCATCTTAGACCAGAACTTCTTAATAGTCTGCTATGAATCATATATCTGTTGTTTACTATACTACATTCCCTGCAATGTCAGACTGACCCCATTAGGTTTTTATTTAACCATAAATTGTGTCTTTCTTTTCTCTCTTTTTATTTTTTAGAGAGAGAGATGTGTGGGATCAGTAACAGCAGAAGCTCATTGTGTTCCAACCAGTCGTCCAACATAAACGACCACATACAGTAGGTCACTGATACAATCCAGAAGGGCCTTTTTCTTCTAATATGGCTCCTTTATTGGTGCTTTATTGGAAAACTCACTGTTAAAAAATAATTATGTTTTATGATGTGACTACACTGTGGTTCAAGTCTCCGTAGGTTAAGCTGCAAATAACACTTCCTTAACCTCGGCAGGGGGTCATTTAAGGCAATACTATAGTTCAGTCTTTGGTTTCTAGGTGAAAATAACGCATCAATTATGGTATTGAAGTAGTTTTGCATCGATTGCCACCATGCACAAGCCAATCGAAGTACTGGTTCAGGAGATAGCCAGTTTATAAACCAATTAGGACCGACTATGAAGGTTTTACCACCTTTGTTTTGATTTGTTGACTCCTATGACCATTCACATCTGAAAGCCAACAGCCAATGACATGTGGGAACTGTGCTACTTACAACTAGAGCATACCATTTTTGCAAATAAGACTGAAAAAGAGGTTGCGTCTTAAAAGATTAAAGTTCTATGGCATTTGTCTTTATGGAGCCAGTAGAAGGCACGATTTAGATGTGCTACAACATCGCCATTTTGCCCTCCTGATGTCTTCCGGGGTAGCGTAGTGTGGTTTACTTGATAAAAAATTATGACTGGATGTATAAAACCATTCACCAACTAAGGTATTCGGACGTTCTAGATAATGGATTCCTCGATTCTGCCTACTACATATACGGGTAGTTGCCGGTTTCAGATGCAGCCATAGTCACGTTTATTTAAAAGACTATTCTGACTCAAGGTTTGAATCCATTAAAGCCCCAGCTACACTAGTCTAGATTTGTTTTCTAGCTGGATATTATTGTACGCCAGTTTAAAAAAAACGTGCACACGCCGCTCCGATCGCCAAATATCTCAAACCACACGGAAACCTCAACATGAATATGATCTGCCTAAAAGCCTGTGATACAGTGCCAGGCCAGTGGTGGCCTATGAGCAAAAGTTCAAATACCTGCATGAAAGAACATTTTGAACATATGCAATACAATGTGGTAGGTATTGAAAAACACAGGTGGATCTACACGGATCATATGATGTGGATCTACTTGCAGGAAATATCAAGCGCGCAGACATGAGCCTGAGACATGTCAACCAACAAGTCATTGGGAGCCTAAATCTACATCTTGCAAGTTAGGATCCATTAAGCCACCAAACCCTAATTTAGTGAGGAATCTGGATTATTTGTTTTATGAAATATCGTGAAATTGTGGATTTGTGGACCAATCAGCGATTGGCATGATCTCGTAATCACAAATGACAGACTTTGACAGGTGGTTCAACTAATTCCAAACAGTTTCAAATGACGATTCACAGGTGGTTCCATGGAAATAGAGTTACTAAATTCTGGGAATTTTTATAGTTGGAAACTTTCCATGGCCTCACAGCAAGAAGGTCACAGGTTCAAGACCTCCTTGGTCCTGGGTCTGGGACCTTTCTGTGTGGAGTTTGCATGTTCTCCCCGTGTCTGCGTGGGTTTTCACCGGGTACTCCGGCTTCCTCCCACAGTCCAAAAACATGCTGAGGTTAATTGGAGACTCTAAATTGCCCGTAGGTGTGAGTGTGTGAGTGAATGGTGTGTGTACCCCACGATTGACTGGCGACCATCTGGGGTGTATCCCTGCTTCTTGCTGTAACGTGCTGGGATTGGCTCCAGCAGACCATGTGACCTTAATGAGGAATAAGCAGGTAAATGACTGACTGACTTTCCATGGGAATTAACAGGAATATAAATGAATTACCAGGAATAAATCCAAAATGTACACACAGGTATCCTTCAATGGGAAACTTTAGATGGGTTAGGGAAAATATATTGTAGCATAATATTGGATAAAACAACCACATTTAAAGGGATAGTTCAACATTTTTTAAAATTCGCCCATTGCCATGATTGCCATAGTCACAGTAATAAGTTTTTTACCTTTTTTGGTCGATACAAGCTGTTTCCAGAGCAGCTCAGATACTAATGTTAAGTGTTAACTTGCAAATATTACATAAAAATGTGTTCATACAGTAACTAGCTAGCTGGTAAGTTAGCTGCTTAACTTCCCATGGAAAGTTTCTGGAAATCTTTTCTCCTTTGCAACCCTACAGGTACCAAACCACCTATAGACGTTGTTTTGACTGCTTCAAGTCATAGTTACTACGGCCACTAGATGGCGTCTGTCATGAAATGTAACTATGGGTCATTTTAAATGTATTTGAATTCACAATATGAATCCGATCCAAAACTTTTAGGTTTATTTTATGGCCTGTTAAAACTTTGCACCTAAATGACCAAATACTCGACAAACGCCAGTTGCCCTTGCACATCCTTTCTTTTATATACACACTTTTGCACAAGATTGGGAGCAGATCATGGGTTTGGCATGAGTCTAAAGTATGTGCAAAGGCTACGAGCTGCGGCACAGCCCTACTTCTTATTGGGCGATTTCCTTTTTTTTTTTTTGTCCACCCTTGTGAAGGTCTGGATCTACGAAGGCCATGAATGGCTGCCAGACAGAAACGTCCTAGATAAGAATAGTGACAGCAACATTTAACACCTGCATCTTGAACTTTTTTTTTTCTCAAATCTCGCAAATTTAGTTTCTGAAAGCTATTTCACATGCAGTTCTCAACAATATTGACTTTCATGTCACTTCTTTCTTTTTTTCTGATTCACATTAGTTGTTAATGAAGCTTAATAATACTCTCACCCAACAGCTGAAAGAGGCTGGAGATAAAGGTGGGAATATGTATGTGGGAGAGCTGAGAAGAAAGAGCAAAGTTTATAGGAGGCAAAATGCCAAGGCTGAAACAGTAGACCTTCTTATCCTGAAAAAAAAAACTTGGAAAATCTGTGAAAGGGAATTTTCAAGGTTACAAACAAAGCTCGGGGTCTTTCAGTTTGGGCTCCGAGCCCTCAGTGAGGAAACTTCAAAGATCTTTAACCACAGACTGTCACATACTTGATAATTTAATTTAATAACACGCAGATGCATATTTGCAGTATTTCATTGTAGAGAGTTCATGAATTTTTGAATTCTGATTTACTTTAAGGTAATGGCAAAACGTGAAAAATATATATATGCTGGGCATATGAGGGGAAAATATATGTTTCTCTCCATTGGATGAAAAAAAAGGAACTAAATGATGGACTCTGAGATATTTGTCCCAGACAACATCAAGATAAACATGGATCAAACGGAAGAATCCTTGGCCTACATGGACGACTCGGTAACAAGCCAAGGCCCGAGCACATGTGTGAGGGCTGCTGATGCTGAAACTGCCAAACACTAGACGCCTCAGGTTATTTCACAGATTATGTAAAGAAGAATATTCTTTTAATCCTTCATCTTGACTACAAAGGCAACTATCTGACTCATAAGTACATCTGTTTTAATTCATGCTGTTTTTCATTGCAGACTACAGGGTCAAAGGTCAGTCTACTTAAGTGCTATGTTTTTTTTTTTATATTATTTTATATTTTATTTTATATGGTGGCCGACAGGTGCAAACACAGACATGCTGCAAAACCAAAAATACATAAAACAGATACAGCAAAAAACGCTGCAGGAGAAAAATGCTGCAATCATAGAAACAAAGCAGAAGCAAAGATATAAACAAATACAACAGACAATTTCTGCAAAATATAAAAACACACAAACAGGAGAGTGAAAAGAGTTTTCCTTTATATAATTTGATGTACTTTATGAACAGTGGTTCTCTTTTTTTACATCAAGGATCCTTAAACTCACGAAAACGAGTCCACAGGCTCATCTCATAGGATTTGTGCTTTAACCCATTTAAGCCTATGAGCTTTTTAAGTCTATGCCTGTCATTTACTTAAAATAAAAATAGAAATCTTACTCATGCAGCTTTTTTTCTAATGATGTGATAGTAGACAACTTAGACAAAAGATTTTAAGCAAACAAAAGTTTCCAAGTGATTCAACTTCCTGCCCCTTCGTCCCAAAAACATGGAGCAGACAATCCCAGAAAGAGGCCAGTTTATTTAAATTATTATGATTTTATGATTCAAGTCTCGAGAATAAACACCCAAAAGAATTTTGTACATGGGATAAATCGTGTTTTGTTTGTAGGCATATTTGTGCAAGCGGAAAATATAACTACCAGATATTAAAATGCTATTTAATGATGCAGATTACGAAATAGAAAACTGTTCGTGACTCAAATGATATAATTAAATGCATGAAAATGTTTTTACAAATATGGGTTTAAATGGGTTAATGGCACAAACTCAAGGCCAAAATTATGGAGGACTGAATCTGCCATAGTCAAGAATAAATACATAATGACTTAGTACCTTAATACATTTTCCAGTAAATGTCCATATATATATAATTCATTTAATCACCAAATTAAATTGTTTATTATTTTCACATTTATTTGGTTTAATTAATTAATTTACTCACTCACTCCATTCGTTTTCATCTCAATATATAAAATGGAAAATACATTTTTAAATTAAAATTGATTTGTATTGATGTTTTATGTTATACAAACAAACTTGACTTGACTTTTGACTTGTATGATATATATATATATATATATATATATATATATATATATATATATATATATATATATATATATATATATATATATATATTAATTATAGGCCTATTTTCTAACTAAGCTATGTTGTTCTTCTGAAAATGTGTTTCACTTACCTTCTATATATATATATATATATATATATATAATATATATATATATATATATATATATCACGGTCAAAAGCAACAAATAAGAGGATAAGAGAAGCGTGACCAGGCATCTGCATATTTATCTCAACAAACGCTCTCTGGTTTTCATTTGAATGCTTCCGTGCAGTAATTGCGAGGAAATACCACAACAAGCAACAATTCAAAAAATGCTTTGGCTGTGTGATTAGTGTGTTGAAGATATTTCATGTTGTAACAATGAAGGTGCATCTCAAATAACTGGAATATCATGAAAAAGTCAAGTATTTTTGTCATTCATTTCAGAAAATGTAACACATATAGACTATATACTGTATATATACTGTATATATAGATTCATTAATGTCTAAAATGTTGGCAAATGGTTCACTAGATCTTCACAGGATGCCGTGGAAAGATAAAGTAGTGATTGAAAAAGTGGTAGCCACAACAAAAATGAACACTTTGGGCATATTTTGGACATTTCACTTAGTGGTGTCCTCACTTTACACTGTACCAAAGTGTCATATATTCAACATTCTCGCATGAAAAGATATAGAAAAATATTTGTGGAATGTTACAGCAACTGTCACGTTTTACTTGATCAAACATTTAAAAACACAAAGTGGTGAGAATATTATAAAATGTCTTAGAAGCGACCTGTAATAGTCCAGATACAGCGCCCTCTTTGGGGATTACTGGTATTACAGGTCAATATGGACCAAGGCTAACGATGCTAAAGCTAATTTCAGTGAGTAGAGCTTCCACCCAGTAGATGGAGGTCTGTGACCTCATCCACCCTGAATTGATGATGGAGTTCATTTTTTGATGTTTTAAACTTAAATTATAACCAAATCTTACATATTGTACCTTTAAATAAAGGAACCACTGTGTCAGAATGACAGAAGTCATTTTCCCCCAACTGGCAATAGTTATAATAATCAGATAAGGAAGGTATTAAAACCACCATTTTATTGAAATGTTGAGATTATTATTCAACCTTTATATCTACTGTCAGGATCAATGTCAAACCCAATTTAACAGCACTAAGGACGCAGCGTTAGCAGAAAAGAAAACAAATTTCCAATCAATGTCACATCATGTGTTTTTTCTATTCAATATGAAGTTAATAAATAATCATATTAAACAAAAAACACTTTAAATCATGAAAATAAAAACGGTAAAACTGCATTTTTACTCTGTTTTAATCATTCGTTGTTCCCATTTTCAACTGGCAATCAAAGATCCCAAAATGAAAAGATGACTGGTTGTTTTATTATTTGTTTATATTATTATTATTTCAATTTTAGGCTCATATAGAAAACAGAAAATGGAAAAACAGAGAAAATAATTAAATTTGATGTTAATGTTTAATTGGTCGACAAGTTACATGTTTCAGTGTGAACTGATTGGTGAAAAATGACTTTTCTCTACTCGTTTTGCTGTAATTCATCATATTCACAATGACTTAACTAGTACAGGTGAGGTTTTAGTGGAAAACCTATTTTATATGGACGTAGTAGGCATTTAATATTCACTTCAGTTAAAGACAAAAGTAGATTAAATACGGAGAAAACACTTCTAGTTATCAAAATGGAAAGCAGAATTCAGTAGATTGTGTCCATGGTTCAGTTGTGATAGATGGAGTTAAGTTTTTTTTAAAGACAAAAGTCATTTCCTGCACACACTTATCACCAGTGTATTGACTTAAAGTGGACGTTTGGGTCACAAGGACCTTCTGAGTCAATGTTTCTGAAAAGGTCCTTGTGACCGAAACGTCAACTCGTTATAATAAATCAATGCAGATGTGATAAGTGTGTGATTCCTTGCACCACGGAAGAGACAAAGTGGTCACATTTAAATGCACATCGCATTAAAATCATCGATTCCTATGCACTAACAAGCAAAACCGAGCCATTGCAGTTCAGTCTGGATCAGTAATTCGGCCAATAAAACACTATCTAGACGACAGAACCTTTAAAACTATATAATAATGGCATGATTTTCCAAATTAAACTTAATTGAACATTATTTTTTCCATTGTTTTTCATAATTTGATGAACCTGTTTCAGACACATAACACTGACAATGCACAAAATTGGTGCAAAGTCCATTTTTAGGTTGTAATTTAACATCTTATCCAGTAAACAGTCATTTAATGTGTTTAGAGCAACTTTTTTTTATAAATATAAAACATTATGCACATGGAATGCATCAGAAGTGATGCTGTGTAACTCAACATACAGTAAAGCTCTTAAAGGTCCCCTATCATGCACTTTTCCTGGGTTTTAATTGTAGTTTTGATAACTCTAAGAAGGTGTAACTCATCATCATAGTTTAGCTTTAAGCCCCCCTGAAGAGCTTTAGGCTACCTCATTAATATTCATGAGCCTCTCCTCTGATTGGCCGGTTTGAATGGCTGTGAATGAAGGGTTGGGCAGTGACTGTAAATTCACAGAAATACCAACCTGAATCCAGGCTGTGTTTGTTTCCCTGTGGATTGAGTGTTTTGATGCATGGGACAGAATCTATAGAACATCTAGAACTTCTCTATTAGTCACAAAAGGAATGAAAAAATGGTCGATTTCCATGATATGGGACCTCTAACGTAACAGCTTTTTCTTCTTGGTCTTTACTGGAGGATGTGTGAAGAGGCTCAGGTGAGGATTAGATCCGCAGTCATGTTTAATCTGCCTCTACTTCAGATTAAAAGAGATTAAACAATCCGCTTAGTGTGAAAACTCAACATCTTTATGCATAAACCGAATATTTTGCCAAAAGAAAACAACAAAATTACTTAGATTAGCTTCTACTCCTCAGATTTTACACAAAATTTATCATGATTACAGTGAAGATGTAATTGACAGCAGCAAAATCAATGGCTCTTATATGTAAAAAGGGTTTAATATTATTTATTTAGAATAAGAGGCTGCCAGAAAACATGAGACAAAGGCAGATATGTTTTAAATTAGGTCTATATCATTTAACTTGTATTCCCTAGATTGGATCATGCAAAAATTATGTATCCTACATTTCCCATAGTGCATCTTTGAAGGTTTTCTGTTATAAATTAGGGGTTATAAAAAAAAGGGTTTTATGCCGCAATCCACTGCAAGTTGGAAGTCGCTATTTCCAAGACGACAATCCCGAATTCCAATCTAAATGAGTCCCAGTGCATTTGCTCTGGAAAACAGACAGGCTCATTCATATAAATACAGCAACTCTCACTCTGGTGCTGAAGGTGAACAATAGCACTGCAAAAGGTGAAATATTAACAGGTTTTTGGTACAATTAGTCCAATATTGAGTAGAATTATCTTATCCCACTGGCAGATAATTCAGCTAATTTCAAGTTTTCCTCAAGATAAAAAAGATCAAATTGACTAAAATCAAGAAAAAAATGAAATAAGCTAAATTATCTGCCAGTGGAAGAAGATAATTCTAATCAATATTGGACTAATTGTACCAAATCATCATTGCAGCGTGTGATGTCAGGTGTGTTTCTCAGGGTTAGATGGATCTTTCCCAAATTTCCGACACGAATGACCATTCCATGAGAACTGGAGATAATTCCAGACATTACTAACACTGTTAGATTTGTGCTGTTCTAGAAGAAATACCACTAAAAACAGTGAAATGGCCCTTTAAAGCTGGTTAGCAACCACCATAAAATGGAAGGAAAAAGGTCCAGAACCACACATAACTCGGTTCTTCTCATAATTGTAGCCTCCTCATTCAAAGTTTATTCCTTTATGATAAATAATAAGCCATATGTGTAAATGATCCATGACAAATGACGTAATGTGCAATCATGTTCTATTGATTAATTAGCCGTGCCCAAAAAAATAACACTAATATAATTTGGATAATTAGCTCTAAATTCCTGTTTATTGCTAAAAATATCACGGCAGCTATGGAGCTTTGAATATCAGATGAAGATTTTTTGACCTTTTTTCCTGTTTGTTTCTGGGAAGAAAAAGAAAAATTGTAAGCTCTGGGGCATTGGAACCAGAAAGCCACGTGACATCTGGTTTGCAAAAATTACAGCATCTGTTTATGGTCAATTCAGAGTCCAAAGCACTTTCCCATATGTCGAGACCTTCGCTTGTATGGTTTCAATCCCAAAATATGCAAAATAGGTTACGTGCTGTTCCTGATGATGGTGATAAAAACTGTCAAAAAAGACCCGTTTATTCACAGCAAACGTCTTCGTTTGAAGAGCTGCAAACCTGCGGATCCTCTAATGTTGCACAATCACAAGCATTGATACACACGGCATGAAACACTCCCAGAGAATCAGGGCTATGACGTAAAGGTCATTGTACTACTAAGCTAATAATAAATCAAATGTCATCTCTGTCACAAAGGACATACTGTATTTTGTCATTTTGGCTCATGGAGAAGTCACACAATTCTGACCAGGTCACGAATCCAGTTTTGTCAGTATATTAATCAATGGTGGATTATATATTATTATTATACAACCTCATAAACACATTAAACTATAAAACCCCTGACAATAAAACCTCCCTGACTGCTTTGTTTCCATTTTTTCTACAAAAAAAAAGTTGTCAGAAATTATTTTTATTGAGGAAATCGAGATTTTATGAACATGTAACTAACACTTAAAGTCCCCCTCCACTCAAACATATTTTTAATTATTTTAATGTATTTATTTGCCAGGGACAATACAGTCAGGATCACAACTGATATGATGCATATAGAGTTTATAGCTAGTGCTAATTCTCATATAAACAGCTCTGGAAAACAATAAGAGACCACTGCACCATTTCTGTTGAATTCCAACACATGCACATAGCAGGGATTAAAAATAAGAGTTATTGCACCAAATATTGATTTCTAAACTCTTCTTAAGTCTAAATATTAGTATAATGTTGTTTTTAAATGAATTTCATCTTGTTTGAGGTCTGAAAATATTGTATTTTTGCTATTTTTTGGGTATTTTCTGCAAATAAATGCTCTAAACGATAATATTTTTTATCCGGAATTGGGGGGAAATGTTGTCAGTAGTTTATAGACTCAACACATACCTATAATATAATATAATATATTATAATAATATAAATAATATAATATACATACAATAAGAAGCAATGAAATATGCATTTATGGAGTATGTACAAAGCAATGGTGCCTCAACATGAATGAATAAACACATGTTTATGGTGTTATGTAGTTAATAAAAAAGGTGAAATAGCTGAAAACATGTTTATTATTGTAGTTTCTTTAAAATAGCCAAATATTTGCTCTAATTGATAAAGCACGAAATTCCACTAATTAACCCTGATAAGGCACAACTATGAAGTTCATTAAGAGAATGCGATGAATGTGCAAAGCAGTAATCAGAGCAAAGGGTTTATCTATATTACATTATCTACATTATATATATTAAACTATTGATGGAACATTGCTTTGTACATACTCCATAAATACATATTGTTTATTACTTAACATTGAGACCAGGGAATCAAACTGTTCATCATGTGTACATGTGTTGAATGACAATAAAGTTTTTGTTCTGCAGGTGAACATCTTAAGATCTGAGATGGATTTTATTTATTTTTTATTCCTGAGTTTGCAGCTCTTATATAAAAAGTCTGTCTGTCTGTATTTTATAAATAAAGTTGTGTTGCTATAGCACCACTCTGCAGAATGATGCACATGCAGGTTTAGTGTTTTCACACTAATCTACTGAAAGTGGGACGTGGCTGTGGAGTTTAGTGATCAGCTCCTGCAGAAACAAACTCAGATTCCTGCAGTTGCGAGACAGACGATACCACAACGACTGTTATTCCAGCGGCAGTCGGCCTCTTTAACAGAAACATATGTTGTTGTAGTGTCAACAACATCACAGTAAACTGTGGCAACTTTAAACTCCTGCACTTTAGTTTATGTCTTTTTAAAGACATTTTAGGGCAAACTGGTGTATAGTATCTATTTAGTGTATGGATGGTTGCATGCTGTATTTCTTAGTGTTGATTTTATTCCTTTAATTTCAGCGTAGTTGTTTATTTTAACAAGTTTTGTGGCGTGTGACATGGTTAAATAAAGTTTAATTTAAAATAAAATTGAATTCCTTTAGCTGCTGCTGTCACAATAGAGTTAACCAATAAGTTAGTAGTAGACATCACAACTATAGTTAAACAGTTCAATCAACTTATTGTTGATTTTATTCCTTTAATTTCAGCGTAGTTGTTTATTTTAACAAGTTTTGTGACGTGTGACCTGGTTAAATAAAGTTTAATTTAAAATAAAAATTGAATTCTTTAGCTGCTGCTGTCACAATAGAGTTAACCAATAAGTTAGTAGTAGACATCACAACTATAGTTAAACAGTTCAATCAACTTATTGTTGATTTTATTCCTTTAATTTCAGCGTAGTTGTTTATTTTAACAAGTTTTGTGACGTGTGACCTGGTTAAATAAAGTTTAATTTAAAATAAAAATTGAATTCTTTAGCTGCTGCTGTCACAATAGAGTTAACCAATAAGTTAGTAGTAGACATCACAACTATAGTTTGGAAGCCAATCCTGATCCAAAAGTCAAATTATACAGTTATGCAGAAACTGAAACTTCAACATTTGACAAAACTTAAGAAATTACCAATATTTGCATATTTATAGATTCTGTATGTATTAATGAGGGAGGAAACAATTTGTGGAAAATATCATATCAAAAATAGCCTTAAACTGAGATTTAAGTATAAAATAAACCCTTTTTTTCTATATCAAATGAACCCAAATGCTATTTTTTGTTTATTTCTGGTAAACAATCAATGGTTTATCAAACATTTCTAGAGGGAGTCATAAAATATGTTGCATATTACTGACTGTACAAAACAAAACAGAAAAAACATGTTGCTAATGTAATCTGGGTTTGCTCCCATGAATCACTTTGAATAAACAGAACCTCATGTCACTGTGACCCCACTCGTGCAGTTAAAAAAAAACCGTCTGCACAATAACATGTGTCACTTCTATTTCATCTGTATGGATTTACAACATCTGCTGGATATTTAATAGGCAGAATATGCGCTGTGAGGTTCACTGAATTATCACAATGAGGATAATCTCAGTGTTTTATATCTCAAAGTGTGCAGCGTCCTAGAAAATATTCACATCCACGGTTATTCTCCATTATAAATAAACAGAAAAATCTTTATTGCTGTTTTATTTGATCTTATTTAACTTTCTGTCCTGCGCTGACCTGCGCGTGTTTGTTTATTGATCTGCGCTTTTTTTTGACACGTGACACAGTGGATGTTAAAATGCGAGTGAAACTGCCCTATTTGGGATCAATAAAGTTGAATCTGAATGTCTCTCCCGCCTTTTGAAAGATGTTAAAAAAACAGAAGAAGTCGTCAAATGAATCATTGAACGCCCTGTTTAGTTTTCAGTAGGGGGAGTGTGATATTTTACGCTACTAAAGTCCTTTGCCGCTTCAGTTTGAATCAAACACAACCTGCGCGTCTCTGAGTCTGGAGGTTCACTTTAGGAGGAGTTTGCCTCTTAATAGGACCTCGTTTTTTTTCTTTAACCTATTTTTTCTCTACAGCGTGAGAGTTTAGTTGCGCAGAAACAAACAGTGAGACCCGCGGAGAGACTGCTGCTGCTGCTGCTGCTGCGCAAAGTTCGGTCTCCTGGACAAATAATCACTGTCCGGGAAATGAGCCAAACCAGACAGTTATCTTTCAGCAAAATGTGGCCGCGGGGGGAGAAACTAAAGACTGGAGAGGCTGCGAGCGCTGCCAGCATGGCGCTCAGAGCAGAAGAAAGTCGCTTCTATTTCCCCAAAAACTCCACAGGAAACTGCGCCGCCGGGATGGAGGAGCCCGACAACGCGGACGCGAGCGTTTACGGAGCCGGACGCGTTCTGCCGCGAGCCTGCGACATGGAAAAACACCGCTGCCAGACCGCCGCTCCTCAGGAGGACTTGTTGAGCGCGGCTTCCGCCTGCGCGTCAATCTCGGAGACGACCAGGGAACTGTGCAAAGCCGTGTCCGTGTCTCTGGGTCTGACCCTGGAGTCCAGCGGCGACGCCACCGCCGCCGTCGCCGCCGACGTGGACCCCGTGCCCCCACCTGCGTGCGCCGCGAGCGACCACGCGTCCGGAGAGCACTTATTCGCGGCTGTGCGCTGCGCCGGAGCGCGGGCGGTCGGCGCGAAGTACCCCGCTCGGCCCCTGCTCGGCCACAACAGGCACCAGATGGAACTATTCAGTCCGGAGGCGCAGCAGCGGCTCAACTACTCCGCGGAGGAGCAGAACTTCGCGCTGTGCGACGCGGACGACGCGAGTTCGAAGGAGATGGATCAACTGGACGCGGTTTGCTCTTACGCTCCACCGTCCGGACCGGACGACTTCGGCCACGGCGTCCCGCAGAGGCCGCGCCGAGGCTACAAGCCCCCGCAGGAGGACGCACGGGGCTTCGCGGACGCGGCGGAGGGGGACGCGTGCGGGTTCGACCCGGAGCAGTACGTCGTGAAAGTCAAGTCCGAGGACGCGAGCGGGGCAGCGGCGTGGGGCAGCGGGTACACGTTCAACGACAAGTACAACACTCAGCTTTGGGGTTCGAGGCAGTGCGTGAATGCGCACGGCGCGGGAGCGAGCACCGCGTTCATATGCAATCCATACGAGAGGAGCCACGCGCGCCCCGAACCCTGGTACCCGACCGACGTCCTGAGGCCGGAATATCCCAGCTCCAGCTACATCAAGAGCGAATGCGAGTGGCTGGACGTCGCCTACAATGACACCAGGTAGGATAGAATAAAAGCTTAATAATAAATATTATTAATTCTGTATAATAAATCAAAAATATTTGTTGTTTTCTCTGCCACATTAAACTCAAAACTCGCTCTGATCCCAAATTAAATAACATCTGTTAACTTCCTTCTGCTTAAAACTGATGTTTTTGTCCAGATGTGCAGCAAAACGCACTTAAAGAGTTAATTAAAGAGGTAATTCGTTAACTAGTCGTGTTAAAATTAACTCTTTAAGTCTTATATAACAACCTCCTTCACGGAAATAGGTTTATTTTTGTCTCAACTTTCATCCAGAATGTTTTTGCTCTTGCATGAACGAGAGTAAATTAAATGATCACAGGCCCCACTTATTTATTTTTTCTTCAGTCAAATACCAAAAGTCAAACGGAACCGATGAACAATGTCAGATTTCACAAAATGTTTCAAGATTTGTATCAGGCTACACTGGGGGAAAATTGATTAAAACGAAGCGTGATGTTTTGTGAAAGTCCATATCATTTCATTATAAAGTTATGCACCATTCGGTTTTTTTTTTGTTTAAAAAAAAAAACCCTGCAAAACACACGATGAAACACTAATATCTGCTTATTTCTATCAAACCCAGAAAACCTCTGTTGAAGAACAGAACATCTCTTAACGTCCTGCTTGTTTTGGCCTCCAGAAAACTACATTTCTTTCAGTTTTTCTGGCGGCACCTGTTCCACATTCACTGGAAACATGATTTTCACTATTCTGAATGCAAAAAAATAGGAAAAAATACGTTTATTTCTTGCATTTGCTTTAAGCATTTACTGGATTCATGATATTTTTTGATTAAAAAGAGCAGATGTGGGTTAAAAACATCCTATTTTATAAAGGCAGGTAAGTGTGGATCATGTTAAACATCTTTCCAAAAGCTCCTCATGCATTTTTCTTTTTAATATGAGGACGTTCATTTTAACAGAGCTGTCAATCACAGCCCAGTGGTGACCAAAGGGCAGGATGAGCTCAGCTGACCATGACACCTCACTCTGTGTCCACAGGTGTCAACGTGACAGTAAATAATATAAATGATTGACAAAATGTCAAATACCAGCGTAAAATAGAGCTGAGCTGTAACTTTATAGGCACAAACTGGGAATAGAAAAGAAACAGGACTTATATTTTTATATGAGCATTTATTCTATATTCTGCCAGATTTATTATCTGTATTGCAGTGTTTTTTATTAAATAAGAGTTTACAGCTTTTAAGATTGAGCACTAAACTGTCCCATATGTTAACGGATGCTTCAATTAAAGTCGTTTTAATTGAGCTGAACTGACAACTGCGTCAGATTGAGAGAAAACAGAGCTCCACTTTGCATTCGCCTCATTTTTAAACAGCAATTAGGCTCCGGTGTGTATTTAGACTGTAGAGGGCGACAGGAAACATGGAAATAAGAGCGGAGAGAATAATCTAGAGAGGTTAAGTACAGTTTAGATTTTAATGGACTCACAGGACGTCTGGATTTATTTTAGCAGGTTTCTGATCAGTCTCCGTATTTAAAGTTTTACTAGATGCTCTATGTTCATCCCATCGATGCTGTGTGTTTTACATTCAACTCTCCAATATTCTTTCCCTCTAGAGTGTTTTTTTTCTAGGAAGCATTTAATGGCACAATAAGAAATTCTTGGATTTATTATTAAAAAGCCAGATTATTCAAATATTTGTTTCATCCGAACTTTTTTCCTGTAAAACATCTTTAGCTCTGTTTCTTGTTTCTGCTGCAGATTTAGACCTTTACTTTAAGAATTTGGCCTCTTTATTATATGCATATAATGCTGATGTTGCACTTTCATCTGTAATCTGATGCATTCTTGCATTTTGTTTTGTTAAAAAGCATTTCTGCAGGCCACACCGGAGCATCAACATTCTTTTCTTACTTGTATTTTTAACTCTTCATTGCAGTAAAGACGTCAGGATTCAATACATTTCCTACATAGAAGCTGCAACTATTCTACTGAAAAGGTTTTGTGACGATGATGTGATGTAAGATGCTGCTGCTATTTTCTAATTATCTCCGTTTTTTTCACAATACTCAAAAACACGTTGTCGCGCCACATTTATCTTAAACAGACGAGCAGAGGAATTTGACAGAAGAAAGTTGTCGTAGACGTGATTTCACTCTTTAAATATTTAGCTTCACAGTCCTATGACTAACACCAACGCTCACTTCCAAATTCTCACACACACAAAATATTCTACTAGAATGAATAAATCCAGCCTGAAACAAGGCTGATGAGTTGAAATCAAATTATCTTTAACAAGCTGACGCAAGTCTCTGCAAGAAAGTTTATTAATAAGCTACTGTAGCACGATGAACATGTTATATTAATCAAAAACTTTGCATAAACAGCAAATCTTAAAGATTAAATCAATTTATTTTGCAACAAATTGGTCAGTTTAGGGGAGAGAACCTCAAGATTCACCAGGTTTAGCCAGTTATCAATTAAAATGTGTTTATTGCAATAAATGTAAACTGTAGAGATGCAAACTAGCCATTAAAATAATTAGAAATGGAATTTATTTTTCAGTTCACCCTCAGTTCAATGTTGGGTTCCTCAATCGGCCTTTACCCATCAAAAACTGAAATAAAATAGTGGTGGATTCATGAATGAATGAATAGGATGTATAATGGGGTCAGGAAATATGTGTATTTTAATGTTGTTGTGGATTTAGATTTAAGATAAAGTAGAACTTTTAGCAGAAATATTTAAACCAGTCGGCTAATTTCCAATTTGACAGAATAATCAGGGATTAATCCAGTTTGAAATGCTTCTGTGTTGAAAAAGCAAACATGGATGTTTATTTTCTACAAATTTAAACAACGCAATAAATCAAATCATGCAATAATACGTAGTCGGACAGGAGTGTCTGTGCAAACACACCAGGAACCTTCCAGGTCACGTGGTTGGTTCTAGATTCTTCACACTTAAATTCCTCACTTGAAACAAACTGTTTTCCTGCTCTTTAAGCAGCTTGGAGAAGAATGAACAACAACAGCTGCTGGGAGTCAGTCCCAGTCACACTGGCTGATTTAAAGCTTTTATCGCCGTACTCTTATTTTCTATCAAAATATCACCAATTCATCTGAAATCGCTTGTGTAACTGCTTTTGTATTTTTTTTTTTTATTGGTACATTATAAAGTGGGGCGACACGGTGGCGCAGGGGTTAGCGCTGCTGCCTCACAGCAAGAAGGTCACAGGTTCAAGACCTCCTTGGTCCTGGGTCTGGGACCTTTCTGTGTGGAGTTTGCATGTTCTCCCCGTGTCTGGTGGGTTTTCACCAGGTACTCCGGCTTCCTCCCACAGTCCAAAACATGCTGAGGTTAATTGGAGACTCTAAATTGCCCGTGTGTGTGAGTGAATGGTGTGTGTGCCCCACGATTGGCTGGCGACCATCTGCCTCTCGCCGTAACGCGCTGGGATTGGCTCCAATAGACCATGTGACCCTAATGAGGAATAAGCAGGTATAGAAAATGACTGACATTATAAAGTTGAGCCACTGAAAGCTCTAGTTTTGAGCTTTGGATCAACTGTGATGATTTATTTTTCTGACAACAATAACATCCTTTTTTTTACACTAGATAAAGGTCATCAACCGTGTATTCTGTCAGAGTTTATCTGATCAGTAAACACGTTTAATCACAGCTGCTTTGGCCAGTAAAACCCAGACATGACTAACAACAATCCTGAGAGCTTCCTGTTTTCAAAAACAAAATTTATGTGGTTCATATCAGTCTCACCATTACTCTGTATGGATGCCCAGGGACGTTCCTGCAACAATAACTTATTTAAAAATAACATTTGAGTCAGGTGTGGGCGTAAATATTGTGATATTTGAGGATTTAAAGTCTAATTACAGCCTCCGTGACCTTTTAATCCGATGAATGGAAGTGAATTGGAGATAGTCTCAGTTGTTTAAATAATACTGTGAGCTGCTATTTGTAAAATATACACCGCAATAGGTTTTTATTTCGTCTTGTAATTTCCTTATTTGATTTATTTTTTTCTACATTGCCACCTAATATCAATAAGGACACAGTGAAGGTTCTTTAGTTAATCTCCTTCTTTGTCTCTTTTACTCTGGATCCTTCATATCTGAATTGGACGTGACTGAGGCATCGTTATGTCTGAGTGTTCAAGGCTCAATCCGGGCGATGATTTTTCCTCTATTTCCATCATCCACTGGCGCTCAGATGCTTCCCACATCATCCTGTCATCACGTTTCTGCACTTCCTAAACCACAAAATACTGTTTTGACAGTTTTGAAAGAAGCAGCATTTATAGACCTGCTGTTATACGAGTTAAAGGTTCAGCTTCATTTGTTGAAAAGTGGTTATTAACTTCACAAGATAATAAAAAAGGAGTAATAGAAAACTGCACAGTGACCCAGTTGATGCATCATCAAATGTGACCGCTGTGGGTTTTTAATACCTGGGTTTCCTGCACTAAAATCTCAGAAGTGAACAGAAAAAGCCTCTTAAATGAGAAGTGAAACGTCTTCTAATGAATGAAGAGGTCAATTTTTTTCTCTCTATAAGATAAAGATGACCTGGATGACTGAGAACCAAAGATCAAGGCCTATTTTTCAGGTTTCCTGCTCGAAATGACATATCATACCCACAATAAATAGGGAAAATATTTGGATAATATGGATAAATCTTATGTAGGTGACGACAGAAGAGTTATAATCCATTTATATGTTACTGTGTCAGAGCAAATATAGATGGAATATCCCCCAAAAAAAATATCGGAGATTGTGATTTACAACAGACTTGAAATAAGCTACAACTATCTGCAATGCAAAGTACATAATAAGGATCAAAAGATCAATTATTTGCCTATAAAATCATATAAATCACACTGAAGATGATTACAGAACGTAAAGAATATATTCTAGAATATTGCAAAAACAGTGGCAAAACGAGTTAATAAATAAATTAAATAAATATGTACAGTAAATTAATAAGCTTTTTTGCTTAGTAGCACATATTTTGTCTTTTTATGTGCATTTCCTCAAAATATATCACAGTTTGACAACATTTGTATTTGTACAACAGAAACTATATTGTATATATACTTCATCTTGCCAATTTCTGTTCAATTTATTCAACAACTGTGGTGAGAAGAGGTTAAATGTCATATAGAACATGTTATTAAACATGTTATTTAAAGGTAAAACTTACCTTTGGTAACAAAAAACAAGCTGTTTGACATTAGTTGGCTCTCTTACACTGCAAAAACTGCAGTTTTATTCCAGATAATTTAGCTTATTTCAATTTTTTTCTTGATTTTAGTCAATTCAATCCTTTTTTTAAAGAAAAAAAAAATCAGGAAAAAAAAACTTGAAATATGCTGAATTATCTGCCAGTGGAATCTGATAATTATCCTTAATACTGGACTAACTGCAAATTATTAAGGGTTAAAAGCCTGATGTCACATATGTTGTAGCTTGAATATTGACTTTTCATTAAAAGGAACATCTGCACATTAACAGCACAGTAAATCAGACTCTTTCTGTCTCACTGCATTATTTTTAAAAGATGAAAGCTTTAATATTGCAAAAAAAAATCTAAAATGTAATTTTCGCCTGAGAAAAATCCTGTTTTACAGTGATTATCATCTTAGAAAATGAGTTATTAGCCCAAATAATCCAGGAATCATTAGTCTAATGTATGATCAGTATTTATACCAAGATAGATGCATGGAACTTGAACCAGTGCAATTTTAGAGGGGTTTTTTTAGAACTGTTTGGCCTCTATTTTGTGCCATTTAGACACCTAGTGTGCTATTTCTTTATGTTTATTTTTAGGGACAATACAAAAACATGATATCATTGTATTGTATATGGGGTTTATAGCAGTTTATAGGCTGGTTCGCCTCATGCAATTCATGCATTTGATGTTTTTCACTGCACAGAACGTATATTTGGGCTCCTTGGATTTTATCAGGTTAATCATTGATGTTTTGAAACCCTTGTGTTTGACTGCAGGTTTGAGGCCGGCAGAGAGCACATGTTCCCGATGGAATTCTTCTTTCCGCCCCAGAGGACATGCCTGATCTGTTCTGATGAGGCGTCTGGCTGCCATTACGGTGCACTCACCTGTGGCAGCTGCAAGGTTTTCTTTAAAAGAGCCGCAGAAGGTGAGTAGAAAAAGGTCAAAACTGTGTTCTGAGGTTGTATAGGTTGACCTATAAGAACCTAAATGTTCTGGAAAATTCCTTATCCAGTTTTATCCTTAAATTAAACTGAATACTGAAGCACCTGGTGTGGTCATGTGACTGTGACAGGTGAGAGAGGCTGACTAATTTAAAACAGCTGAATTTTGGTCATTAAAGGTGAGTTTTAATCCATTTAACATTGTTAAAGGTTTATTAACATGTCAAATATCACATTTAACCTGTTCCGACCATAATTCTTGAATAAATTGAGATGACACATATGTCACATCAGGCTTTTAACCCTTAATAATTTACAATTAGTCCAGTATTAAGGATAATTATCCGATTCCACTAGCAGATATTTCAAGTTTTTTTTTCCTGAATAGGGTCAAGACTAACATTTTCTTTGAAAAAATGGTTGAATTGACTAAAATCAAGAAAAAAAACTTGAAATAAGCTAAATTATCTGGAATAAAACTGCAGTTTTTGCAGTGTAAGAGGGCAAACTAATGTCAAACAGCTTGATTTTTGTTACTAAAGGTAAGTTTTACCTTTAAATAACATGTTTAATAACATGTTCTATATGACATTTAATCTATTCTCACCACAGTTGTTGAATAAATTGATAAAAGAGTCAGTGACAAATAATATTTGGCAAGATGAGAAAAATCGTATAAAATACAGTTTTTAGAAGCATTTATCAGGTCTCTCATATGGTATATTTTATGTTCATGTTGGTTTCCTGTCATTTAAAAGTACATTTGCATGATCCTTTTTAACAATAATCATGATTTTATGTGATTTTTTTGACATTAAATGTTAAATGGTGTAACCCAAAAAGATAAATTCCAAATATTTAATCCACCTAGAATGTAAATCTAGTTTTAAAAACCTTTTGAAGAGAGAAGAGAAACGGGTTAGGAAAATATTGTGGTGAAATTTATGTCACATCAGGCTTTTAACTTTAAAATATTCATGGAAAACCTCATGTGACGTATAAGAAAAATTGAAAAGAGCTATTCAATTAAGCTGATTTACTTATTTTTGAATTAATATAGTTTCTGTTGTTCAAATACTTTGTTGTCAAACTGATATATTTTGAGGAAATGCACATAAAAAGACAAAATATGTGCTACTAAGCATTAATTTACCATAAAAAGCCCAAAAAGACATATATGTGACATCACATACTGGGAGTTTGTGTTTCAAGTTTCAGAAACATGTTCCATGTGGTCTTATTCAACAACTAAACCTGTATGCTTTTATTTTGAAAAGACATATACAGAATCTGTACATGCTAGTTTTACCTTTTCAATTATCTTGTGGGTAGTTTACCTTTAACGTGTAACTTTAACTTTTCTCCCTGTCTGTAGGCAAACAGAAATACCTTTGTGCGAGCAAAAACGACTGCACCATCGATAAGCTACGAAGAAAGAACTGCCCGTCCTGTCGGCTGAGGAAGTGTTTTGAAGCCGGAATGACTCTAGGAGGTAGGATGGATTCATGGGTTTTCAGTTTTCCTGCTATAAATGGTAATAAATGTGGAATATCTCTACAACCACGAAGGTTATTGGACTTAAACCTGGAATCAGAATAAATCTACAACATGTGAGGTGACTACAGAAGAGTCAGAATCTATTTATGTTGCTGTTATAGAACAAATAGAGTTAGAATATTGCAAAAAAAAAACAACAGATGATAAAACTTAAAACTAAACTGACCTAAATCAGGAAAAAAGTTGAAATCTAAATTATCTGCAAAGCAAAGTTCAATGATTAATAAGATAATGGATTATTTGTCCATAAAATCCTAGAAATGAAGAATATATTCTGTAAAATGTTTAAAAAGGAGATTATAAAGGAGCCAATTAAATAATCACTATTGATATATATTATATCAAACTACTTTCTTATTGTATTGATGATATATATTGATGCTGTAACAGTAACATGTTTTACTACAGGTAAAAATACTGTATTTAGTGTTGGAGCTGAGGTTTTCTACTGTGATATATGTATAAAACTCAGTGTTGCCCCCATATTAACAGGTTAAAGCTGCTTATTGTTCATTTTATTGCTCCTTTACTTTCTAACAAACCACTGAACATCCACTGGACGTGTACGGTATAAATTACACATTTAAAAATATACATTTTCCACATCCTGGACAATAATAAACACGATGTACACTACGTGAACAAAGCCCACTACAGAGAAAGTGAAGTTGTAAAAGTGAAAATATTAATGGTTTCCCAAGACCAAGTACTTTATTCTCTCCTTACCACACATCTTTGGCTCTCTTCAATTGCAGCATCATCACAATAGGGGATGTTACTGATAATCAAGCCCCTGACTGAGCTGCCATGCAATTTAGACCTCTTCCATTCCCTTCTCCTTACTGTCACCCAGACCTATTTGTCATATTAGTCTGTAAGGATTGACATGTGGTGGACTAATTTTAGTCTTGTGTTCAATTTTCACTTTCTTCCATTTTCTCATTCTGTTAACGGCGAAAATTGTGCCGAAAGGCACAAAGCTGACATGAGACGTGAATTAAAGCGGCAGACATGCGGGTAATTTCGCCACCAGTCAGTGACAAACCCATGGAGTGAAAATGTGATCTAATGCTGAGATAGTCAGTAAAAAGGCACACCTTTTCTAGTGGAGCCTCCTTTCAACCCGGGCCTCTCCTCATAGACATGTAATTCGCTCGCAGTGTTTGGGCTGTATTATCTGGTCCTATTATCCCCCGATGTTTTATTTATTTAATAATTTTTTTTTTGTACTTCCTAATGTACTTTAGAGTAATGACATACCAAAAGAAAAAGGAGGTTTCTAATTCAACTAATTGGATTTTGATTCATTTACAAATTGGAAGGTCTGGGGAAATGAGTATATATGTTTTCGATATCGGAGCAAAAAATGATTTTTTTGTTGAGTCGACATCTGCTCGATATTGAGAATCATATTTATTTTAAATTAGTTGGGAGTCTATTTTAATTGTTTAAATTCCATATCATTCCTGGAATGATAATTACATCTCCAAGTAGAAGCAGAGAGAGCTGGAACATACACTGCATCCACTGTATGTTGTGCATTTTTCCTTTTTTCATTCTGTATTTAAATTAAATTAATGGTCTTTTTTTCTATATATCTATAAAAACTGTGAGATGTTGGATAATCAAACACAGCAGGAGGCTGCAGCTCCTCAGATTTGTCCTCATTTACACGCTTTTTAACTATTGAATTAATTGAAATTGTCGTCTCAACTGCATTAATCCCATTAAAAAGCTTTTACTATTTCAGACCTTAAACCCTGGCTGTCACAAATCTTCCAGAACACATGAAAAACATGCATCTAAAGCTCTTTCAGCTACTTTTTCACTACCAGCCAGTTTTTGGGTCAATGATTAACAAAAGCTGCCGTTCTCCTCGGATTTCTCAATGGAAAAAGGCAGCGTGGTGATGCAGAAATGTGCAGCCATTTATATTTGTAATAGTAAAGTTCCTGATGAAAAGAACTAGTGATAGAATAAAACCTACAACTACAGTCCTGTGGATAGATTTATATTAACCTTTTTATGTACTAGTATATTTTTTTATTATAAATAGTTATCCATCTCAACAGGTGTTTCCCATGACTGAAATATTCCTGGAAACTGTAATTCCTGCAACGTGAACTTGTCTGAAAGAGTGTGTGTGTGTGTGTGTGTGTGTGTGTGTGTGTGTGTGTGTGTGTGTGTGTGTGTGTGAACTCACCAGAAACTTTATTACACGTCTTTATTGCCCTCCAAGCTCTCTCCTTTTCCCTTTCGTCTCTGTTTAAAAAGCAGATGCATAAAGTTCTGGGATACAGATACACACACATTTTACTCGAATTTTAAGACTTTTAACTCAAATAAAATCTTATTTGTGTCGAAATAGACTTTTTTCACAGCAGACTCATCAATTTATAGCTAATTCCAGGCCTGTTTTATTGTGTAGGTTCACTCATTTACATAAAAATCCTTTTTTTTTCATTGTTAATGTAATTATTTTACAGTTATGACAAGTCAAAAAGTCCGTTCTGAATAATATTAATACTATTGTTTTATAGAGACAATGACACATATAATGTTGGTATCATGTCTTGGAAAATATCACAAAAGTAATGAGAGAAGAAAAAATAAGCTAATAAAAAAGTTCAATAAAGTTATAGACTTTCATTATAATAACTAATCAAGACTGGAAATTACAACATCAGCTTTTAGAGTTTCATTTAACATTGTATAATCTTAATTAAGAGCAGATAATGGCACTGGTTTTTATCAGAATGTAGTAACAAGTGCTGCATTTTCAACAATAAACTATCTTCAGTATACTGTGCAGATTCCCAGATATTATCTTTGCATTGTTAAATTAATTGAACTATTTTGCATTTCTCTGATTAGATGGAAATAACACATGATTTTGACCATATTCTCACCGCTTAAACTTAACTTTATAGCATTAAAATGATATTGTTATTACCTCCATTAACCTGCTATTGCATCGTGTTGCCATATGGCAGCACCATGCAAATTCTGCCATATAGGACCAGTGATATTTGGGTTTGCTGCAACAAAACAGTATTTCCTGGTCATATGATGTGATTATTTTTTGCCCTTCAAAGTAAAAGACTTCATTTTTACAACTAAACAGTAAAACTTGCATTTTTTATTACTGATTATTAGTAATATTGAGTATTTGTTGCTATATATGTCAACGCTATGCAATAGAGGGTTAATATTACACTTTTATCATGAGTAAATTAATGCTTTATTTTGATTTACTAGGCATCAACCCATTCTTTTTTGCATATCCTGTACCATCATAGAAGTAATTCACAATAAAACATTACAAAACACATTATAGCTTAAACTAAAGAATCACATTCAATCAAATTTCATTGCAACTTTTGATAATTTTTGATTTAGCTAACATATAATTCCACATCACATCATTAATTTCATAATTTTACCCCCAAACCTTGAGAATAGTTCTAACTTTGTGAGTTTCACACCCCCTTAAGTTATAAATCTCCTGCCTTGGCTTAAACATTTTTTGAATACAAACTGGAATTATCCTATTTACCACTCGAAACATCATTTCTAATGTTTTTGAATATACAACATCCAGAAATTTTAAATCTGATTTATAGTATCCAATTTCATTTTTTATCCTAATTGCTCTTTTTTGGAAGTTTAATTATTGGATCTAGGTTTGTTTTACATGCATTTCCCCACATGTCAGCACAGTATAAGTCATATAAGGCATCATGAGTGATATCATCAGCATATTAACCCCATTTTTACCTTCTTATAGGCAGCTTTGAGTGTTGATCTGGCTTGTACCAGATTGGGTAACAACTACTGGTAAAGTGTGAGGTTGTAAGTGACAGGTGGCCCCTGTGTAATAAAGAGATTCCTGTTTTCTCAGCCCTCATCCCTCACACACCCTCCCAGAATCAGTGTGAATTGTGGTGGTAATAATGGGAGGACATCTACAGTCTGGACTCCAAGAAAAGAGAGGCACATGTTGCCAAAAAATAAAATACAAAAGCATATCGTTAGCTTCATGGAATAATTACCTCAGTCATTATTTTGGCCAAATTGCGATATTTGCATAACTTTACTCTCCTACTGCTGCTAATGTATCATCCTGTCTTTCTACCTCTGTGTTATTCACCAATAACACTGTTTTAATACAAGCAAAATGTCAGAGAGGAAGAAGCAGCTATATTTCTTCAGTTTTCTAGAGGCTAAAATATAATTTCAGTCAATCAAAGGGATTATGAATTGTGTTTTCAATGACTTATAACTTTAAACTAATTAGAAATACACTCTATACGTTGTTAATGTGGTAAATGACTATTCTAGCTAGTTTCTTTGGTGCAATATCTACATAGGTGTATAGAGGCCCATTTCCAGCAACTATCACTCCAGTGTTCTAATGTGTTTATTGCATCAGAAGATTAATGGATGATTAGAAAACCCTTGATGCTAACATGTTAGCACAGCTGAAAACAGTTTAGCTGCTTAGAGAAGCTAGAAAATTGACCTTTCTTTGACGAAAGCCAAGTTTTAAGGAAAAAAATCATTATTTCAAATACAAATCATTATTTGTAACCTAATATATTCAATGTCTTGACTATATATTCTATTCATTACAGCTCAACTTTTGAACAGTAGTGAATTTACACCTTAAATGGCCTTTTTGCTCCACGGTATGATAGATATAGATATAGTTTAAGTAAAGGCACAATTCAATTCTGAGTCCTTTTGTATTCGTTAGACATGATGTTGACACATCTGTTTAAATGTACTTCTAAAATATCAATAAAAATACCTTTAAATGAGAAAAAAATACCTATGTGATTTCAAAAAATTGTGTTTTTTGCATGTGTTTTAAGCAATTATACAATAAGGCTAATGTTTCAAAGGGAGGATAAAGTAAGTGGACTTTATATTTTAGTCCAAATACATTAAAAAAAGATATTTGAGATAAAAATGGGATGATGAGACTGGAAAGGCAATATGAGATTTACTGACCGAGGAAGTAGACTATAAATATAATTACAGCAAAATGGCCAATAAATGTCACACGGGTAGTTTGATTTTAAGGGAAAATGGGTTTGTCGTGGAAACGTCTGCAGCTCAGAGGTTCATTTTCAGCTGGAAACAATAATACTGACACCAGAGCTCAAACACTGACTTATTAATTGCTCCTCTGAGCTTAATCTGCTAAAAACCATGCTTGAATCCACCTCCTCCTGTTTGCATTGGCTTCAGTTTAAGGTTAACTCAACCCGACCTGTTTACACTGAATTCTGCAAAGATCAGATGTCTTGAGAATCCCTGGGAGAAACTTTTAATTAACATCTACCCATCTGAGGTGTTTATAACCGCAGCAGAATTACTTGCAATTTATACTCCTTGTATAATCTACAATTTGCTTTCAACTCTGCAGCTTTTGATGGAGACTTAAATTGCGTCTATAACTGGCAATTCAATATTGATCAAACTGAACTTTAATAAGGCCGTCTTCACACAGAAGCTGCAAAAGAAAGAAACTGTCACTGTCATTCAGCAGCGAGCACGGATTAGTAATAATTCTCTGCCTTATATTTTGATATTTCTGCTGTTTGTCAAGCTCGTATGGCTCAAACCAGAGTGAATTAGATCACGGCTTGACATTTTAAAGGCAGAAGAACAACAAAAGTGTCTGTTTTTTAATGGACTCTGTGCGTAGTTACCAGTTTTGTGTTTGTCTGTCTCTCCCACTCCTGCACAGCTGTCATTCGCAAATAACAGGAAGAGCCAAAGCTGAAATGTTCACAGGTCTATTACTTGTGGAAAGAAGAAGAAAAAAAAAAAACCCTCAGGGATTGAATGGTTGCAAGAGAACCATCATATTTAATCAGGTTCCCTGTATCATGGCTGGCGGTCTTAAAGAACTGAACATAATGTATTTGGCAGCTGTTTAGCGGAATAAAATCATTCCTTTCTGATTGCATCGCTGGTTATTTCATCGCTGGTTCGCTGAAATCGAACATGCTGCACCAATTTAGTTTGTAAGTGGAGGTTGTCGTATGGAGCAGCTGCCTCGGGATTCTCAGCATTTGTGGAGAAATAAATTGCAGCATTGTCATTGTTCGGAAAACTGGGAGCAGGTTTTTTTTTTATACATAAGGCAATCGTTGTTTTTGGGGTATTTTGTCAATTATTATGTGTTTTTTATGCAAAGGAAAACACAATTTTAATGCAAAACTAGTGTTTTGCAGTTAAAGTAACTATATAATTACAATCTACACCAGCAAATACACACATGATGACCATAGGCTTCCACCACATGAGACTCATCTATTATAGTTTTTTCATATTCTGAATCTTTAAAGCTATTTGTCAGTCCAGGTAAAATTGATAATATTAATCCTAGGCACGGCAAGTTCTCCTGATGATTTGGACTGGTTTTTCCTTCAATGTTCCAAACATTTAACTAGCATGTAATGGTGACATGAAAGGATGCCATTTTGTTGATTTTAAAATTTTTAAAACTGCAGATAAACGCAATGTTCTATGATAACCAAATGCACCTGTCGAAAAAACCCAATGGGACCCATTACATTTAGCTGTAATGGGTCCAATTGTGCAGTAAGAGATCTTGAAATCAAAGGCAGAAAATCTGTAATGTTGGATGATTCTAGACAGGAAAATCCTAAGAGGCAGGGCAACCGGATTCATCAAAATCACTCAGATGTGTCAAATCTAAAGTGACTATACATTTATAGCTGAGACTTTATAATGACTACACACTATTAAGCCTGAATTAGGCATTATTAAATATTGAATTCCTCATTTATAGCTCATGAATATCATTATGCAGTTTATAACCACAGCTATAAACTCTTTTACTCATCATTTAGAAGCACAGTATGGATTTGTAAACACTGATTTTATCATTTAAGAAACATTTATGTGGTTTATAATCAAAGTTATAAAGGTTTTTCTCTTTATTAATAAGCTCATTTGTATAAATGATGAATATATTACATCACGTACCCACCAATTATTTAGGATTTGTCAGTTGTTTGAAGTGAACTATATATTTAGATGTAAAATTTCCACTATTCCAACATGTACTAATAATTAATGAGTGTGAATTCATGAATTCATGCAATTCAAAACTATTAATTACACTACATCCATTTCCAATAGATGGCTTAAAAATAATTATTAATGCAGGAATTCATGAATTCAGGCAGTTACAAAATACTTACTAATCGTTAGTGTTTTCAAAGTTGTAAACTTTAATGGGAATATAAAGGAATTAACAGGAATTCATCCAAAATTTACACAATTGGAAGGTTGGCCCTCAATGGGAAACTTTAGTTGAAAATATATTGTAGTATAATCCTGGCTAAAACCACCACATTTAAAGGGATAGTTCAACAATTTTTGAAACTTTGCCCATCGTCATGATTCCCATAGTCGCAACAACAGGTGTTTTACCTTTTTTTGAAAATTTACGGGAAATTTACCAGAAATTTTCCACCCCTTTGCAACCCTACAATAATAATAATTTCAGCATTGTCATTGTTCCGGTAGCTGGGAGAAGTTTTTTCTTTTTTTTTAATACATAAGGCAATTGTTGTTTTGGGGGATTTTGTCAATTATTATGTGTTTTTGTGCCAGATGAGGGTCATCTATTATAGTTTCTTCAAATCTGAATCTGTAAACGATTTCTCAGTCCAGGTAAGATTGATAATATTAATCCTATATTGATAATATTATGTGCAAATATATGTGATCTATAACCGTATTCATTTTTAACTTGCAAATATTAAATAAAAGTGTATTAATACAGTAGCTAAATGTTGAATATTTCAAAAATTCCTGAGCTTAAGATCCCAAAGAAAGTTTCTGGTAATTTACAGGAAATTTACCAGAAATTTTCCGCCCCTTTGCAACACTACGACTACTCATTAATTACACATTTTTTGTGGCGACTATCTGTGCCTTATAAAGTATTTACAAATGAGGGTAAAACTGTATAATGAATTTACACTATTTAGCATTAGTTAACAATGAAATATTGTTTTTTTTTTGTAGCACGCAAACTGAAGAAGATCGGACAACAGAAAAACCCTGAAGAGGATCATCTGGTTCAGGAACCTGCAGAGGCTCTTCAGAACATCTCTCCTAAATCGGGCCTGAGCTATAACTCCCAGCTGGTCTTTCTCAGCATTCTGGAGTCCATCGAACCCGAGGTGGTGAACGCGGGACACGACTACGGCCAGCCCGACTCAGCCGCCACGCTGCTCACCAGCCTCAACGAGCTCGGAGAGAGACAACTGGTCAAAGTCGTCAAATGGGCGAAAGGATTGCCAGGTACAGTTTTGATGTGCTTATCTGTAGTAAATAGTTTAGTAGTAGTTTAACCACTTAAGCTCCAGGCTTATTTTATAGTTTTCCTGCTATAAATGATAATAAATGTGGAATATATCTACAACCACAAAGGTTATTGGACTTAAACCTGGAATCAAAATAAATCATGTAAGGTGACTACAGAAGATTCAGAATCAATTTATGTTGCTGTTATAGAGCAAATCTAGTTAGAATATTGAAAAAATAAAAAGATAAGATAGTTTAAAGATCAATTATTTGTCCATAATATCATATAAATTACAGAGGATCGTTACAGAATATGAAGGATATATTCTGTAAGATTATAGATGAAAATACTTTTTGAAAATTAAAACAAGACTAAACTGACCCAAATCAGGAAAAAATTATAAAATTATCTGCAATGCAAACTCCAATGATTAATAAGATCAATTATTTGTCCATAATCATAGAAAGATCATTACAAAACATGAAAAATATATTCTGTAAGATGTTTATTATTAAATAATCACACAAACAGCTCAAATCTAAATTAAATATCAAAATAGTCGCTACTACTGATATTATATTAAACTATTTTCTTATTATATTGATTATGTGGATATTGATGATATATATTGATGCTGTAACAGCAACGCTGTTTTTTATTACAGATAAAAATACTTTATTTAGTGTTGGAGCTAAAGTTTTCTCATGCAATATATGAATAAAACTCATATCAGGGGTTTTGGATTTTAACAGGTTAAGAAAACACTATTACTAGACTTTTAAATGCTCAACAGAAAGTTACAACCGTCTGTCTGCTGTTTTGTGTTGATCAGGAAGTAAACTGTTGGTTTACACAGGGTCATAAAAGCCAAGAAAACTGCAACTTTGACATATAAGTAAATCTTTTTCCAAATGAGTTAACACAACTCTGATTCAACCTATGACCACCATGTTAATCTGTGCTTTTAATCTTGTGTCTGTGGAGACACTTCCTTGTTGCCTGAAAGTCTGTGACTTGTTAACAAAAGCTATAAACAATTAATCCGCTGTTTTACAGCCAGTTCAAGCTTCTTTATCCTGCGGATTATGAAATAACTTCCAGCTGCTTTTCAATCCTCCTACTAAATACATTGCAAACGGACAGAAGCAAGTCAAATAATTTTAAAAATCGACATGAAAACTGAAAGGCAACCGGTTTAAAGCCGGTGTAATATGTTCCTTCTGGTCCTAGCCAGCGCTCAAGCAGCACGGTAACAGATTTCATGCAGATTTCATTTATTTATTTCATTTTTTGGATGCATAACAATAGTCTGCTACAGATAGAGCCAGAATCAGTTAAGCATTAGCTATGGTTTATAGATGATTCAAAGCAGATTTGGTGACTTATAATAAGAGCCCTAAAGTTGTATTCTGAGTCAAGGATGATGCTGGGATTTCTTGCCTGTTGCGTTGAGACTTGCCCTATATAATCTCATTTTATAGGCACTTATATCTAAAATAAAAACATCAATTGGTCATTGTGTCATCAGCAGAGCAGCTATTACATTGACTGAATCTACAGAATTCATTTTAGTACCAAAAACAAGAAGTAGAAGTAATTCCATCCTAATGTATTTAAGTAGAAATCTCAGAAAGGTAAAGTAAATTCTACTCAAAATAATTAGTCTGCAAGTATTAAAAATATAATTAAGTTTAAAAAATACCCTACTCACAATAAGTTAGGAATATTGTGAGAGACTCTGTGGATGTCATATAGTTTTGGCGTAATAAATATTGAACTAATGAAAATGGTGTTTGTCTTCTCATTCATTATTAGTAATATCAAAGGGAACTTTTACTTATTCCATTAAAATTCATGTAAATAACAGTAAAATCAACTTAAAAGTATATCTAGAGTTAGATAAATTAATTTGTGTAACCACTTGACATAATAAAACAATAATAATAAAAAAAGTGTAGGGGCCCTAAAATTGATCTTTGAGGAACGCCACAAGTTATTTGAGGTATTTTAAGGTAGAATATAATAAATACAAGGTGTTTGTAATACTCAGAGAAAATTGTTGGTGGAGTATCATGTAAATATAATTAATATTCATGATGTGGCACATTTTATGATGCAGAATCTTTGCGTCTAGGTTTCAGAAATCTCCATGTGGACGACCAAATGACCGTGATTCAGCATTCGTGGATGGGGGTGATGGTATTTGGCTTAGGATGGAGATCCTATAAGAACGTGGGCGGCAGGATGCTCTACTTCGCCCCCGATCTTGTGTTCAACGAGTATGTACACCTCTGAATTCTTGAAATCAATCATGTTCTCTAAAATGAATCTTTGGCAGGGGATGAATACTGTGCTGGGCTCATTATATTTAGAGATAACCCCCATTGAGTCAACCGGTGCTGGAATATATAACATTGGTTTCTCTCTGTCTTCAACTCCCTCCATCTGTCTCCTCATTTGCTTCCCTGCTCAGGAGTATAGAAGTATCTAGAGTTTTATGATTGTAAAGTAGAAATCGTCGCTTCTCAGTGCTGTGTTCATCCAATTTCCTCCTTAGGTGTTCTTTTGTTAAGCTGGGATTGGAGTGAGGAACATTAGTTCTCTGCATGGTGAGTGAAACTGATTCAGATCTGATTGTTGCTCATGACAAACAGCAGTGGTGAAGACCGTGTAAGTTATGAATGAGAAACGGTGATAACCAGTGATGGAAAAGTTCCTTTTCTACACGAATTAGTTCAAAGATCAGTTCACAAATTTAAAAATTAACTAGTTCCTTCATAGTTCTTAATAGATTGTTCATAGTTCCAAAAAGGGACGGGCAAACAGGATATCTTAGTCATGTGACCTCAAAGTGTATGTCCTTCAAAATAAAAGCCCCCTTTTCAAGCCCAGCTGTGAAAACATAGATTTTAAATCACAGCTTTTTATAAAAATGAAGATAAAGTAATTGTTGTCATATGACAACACTATGCAATAGAGGGTTAATAGTTTGTTCGTAGTTCATAATTGTTTATAGTTAATAGTTTGTTCATAGTTCCAAAAAATGAACTAGTTCATCGTTCTTTTTTCCCCCAATATGCTGCTGTTAGCCAAATATTTTTCAATATCATTGCTAATGTTTTACCACTGAAACTATTTGTTAGATTTCATCTTCATATCAAATTTTGAATCCTTATCCAACCAGGGTTCACATTAGCATTTAGGGAACAACATTTTGCCAGTAGATTCTCAAAACCATGAGGAAAAGCTTCTCCTTTAATGGTCTTTTTTAAAGTTTTAAGTTGTTGGTATGACTAAAATGTGGATTTTCTCCTACAGTCGCCTCATTCTACGGATGTATTATAATAACTTAGAATACATCCATTCTGCTTTTTGGATGATGCATGCAGCGATATGACACTGGTGGCTCTTGTTCTTGCCAGATTGAATGTTTTTCCACTAAATATCTCGGGCTCTTTGCAGCGTGTTTAGCCGGGTTTCATGCCTGGAAAACTAAAGAAATCCGGCACCGTATTGAACAAAATTAAATAGACAGAGCATGAGCAGAGCACGTTTACAGCCCGTTCATCAGGGTGTAAAACGTGTGTAGTATTGTGTATTGTGTTTATGTGCCGTATGTGGTTAAAAATCCCCAAAATCATGACTTCATATAAAACCATTGGCTGTTTTGATGACAAGGTTTAATGCGGTTTGGTCTTTCTGTTTTCCTCTGGCTCGAAGAAAAGATAATTTTCCATTTGATTTAAATTCTGATGTTCCAAAACATGAATAGTTTCATGCCTTTCATACAAAACACACACATGTCACAAGATGTTTTTTGGTTTTTAAGCACGATGCCTGTCACTAAATGTTCCTGCTTTACACAAATTAAATGTATAGAACCATCAACTTCCACAGATTTGTGTCTATAACGTAAGTATTTACAGTAGCATCAATGTAAACTGATGACAAAAAACATACTGACTTTTTATAAGTTATGGTTTAAGATAAATATAATTAATTCATTCACATTCATTGGATAAAAGCATCATGTGATATAACCCTAAAAGTCTATGACTGTCATTTTATATAAATAAAAAATAAATATCTAAAGGTTATTCCAATAAAGAACTTATACAAAGGTTTTGTGCTTCCTGTCATGTGACGTCATCAACTTCCTCTTTAGATTATTAGGATTTTCAACCCTGACATGTATATATCTATCTAGAATAAACCCCCAAAAAGGAATTTTGTACATGGGATAAATAGATCTCTATTTATGGGCAGATTTCTGCAAACAGCAACTATAATAGCTGTTAAAATGCTATTTTCTGCAAAGAAAAGACCAAAAAAGTGGAAGAAATATATATTATATGCATGAAATCTGGGCTTAAATGGTTTAAAAAGGTTAAAACAAATACTATCAACTAGTTTTATATTCTAGGTTGAATAAAAAACATTTTGTATCAAAAAAAGCACAAATTCTGTGATTTCTGTAAAAAAAAAAATGGTACAAATGGACCCAAAATGTGCATTTTGACCTGATGAATGGTTTTAAAACTGTATTTTAGAAGGTTTTTGACTTTCCAAGCATTATTATCTCATAAAGAGTAATGAATTCATATAAATCTACATACTATTGAATCTACTGTAATCAAAGTTTCCACATTTACAAATAATTACCCCATCTTTACCACAATTCAATGTACTGTAATTTCCTGAAATGAGTAGATTTGAGCGGTTTGGTGCCGTTTAATACTGTTCGTACCAAGTTATGAAAAGATGCTGAAAGTAGAGATCTGATACGTCCAGTTTTTGATTAAGTTATCACGAGTTTGGCTGAATCTGTTTATGCTGCAGACCACGTCTGGTTATAATGGGTCACGTTGCGCGGTCATAAATCCATCATCAAATCCATCACGACACACGAAACGATCCAATATTCAGAGCAGATAGATGGGTCTGGCACATTTAACCAAAAAAGCCGTCCAATGATTCAATTCAATTGGATGATTCAAACCAGACCGGACTGTCGAGATCAGTCCTGACCCTCGCTTTATTCTGCTTTCGTGCATGGTTTCGATAACGTCGTATATTCAGATTACCATCTTAGAGGAATACGCTGGGCAGAAAATCACAGTAGGAATAAAACATAACCGCCAAAAACGGTTAAAGATTGATATCCTTGAAACTGGATCGTAGCTGGCCTGGCCTTGAACTGGCAGGATTAATCATATGTGATTAATCAATCAATTAATATGGATAGTATCCAATATCACTTATCAGTGGAATCACAAAAGCTTAACTTACAGTAACAGTAATAACTGTTAAGTCATGCTTTTTAGTTTAAGTTTACACTAATGCATTATAAAAGTGTTACCTTCAAATATATGGTAACTAACTGGCAGCAATTATCCATAAAGTTAAATAAAAATCTAATAAATACTGTGATTTCAGTTGTATTTACAGTATTGGGTAATTAATTGTACAATATAAATAAATTAAATACTGTTATTTTAGTTATATTTACAGTAGTAGGTGATTAAATGTAAAAAAAAAAATAAATAAAATGCTGTTAATTCAGTTATATTTACAGTATTAGGTGATTAACAAAACAAATAAATGTTGAGATTATAATTATATTTATGGTATAAGATAATTAACTAAAGTAAAATTCAATGAAATACTTTAATTTCAGTTGCATTTATAGTATTGTGTGATTGATTGTACAATAACAATCAATTAAATACTGTTATTTTATTTATACTTACAGTATTGGGTGATTAAATGTAAAATAAAAACAATTAAATACTGTTATTTTATTTATACTTACAGTATTGGGTGATTAAATGTTAAATAAAAATAATTAAATGCTGTTATTTTAGTTGTATTTACAGTATTAGGTGATTAACTATATTATAATACAGTAACTGTTTGACTACTGTGATTTATTGTAAAATATACATTAATCTAATGAAATAATCATTTACATTAACACAGTAAATAACTACATATTTCACAGTAAAGGTTTACAGTGTTTACTTCCTGTATTTAACAACTTTTTTATATTCTCATACTAATTTATTTGTGTACTCTTTATTATAATAGAAATTATATTATATTATGTAAGAAACTTCCAGAACCTTTGCAACTGTTTTGTTATAATATATTCCATTTGATATAAAAATGTAATGTACTACTTTACTACTCAATATGTATGAATTCATCCTGGATTTGGACCGAAATACATTATTTATAAATTAGTTCTAGGAGGAAAATGGTAATTTTGCTGTTTAAATGGATTTTTTGTAGCATTTCACTTCGTTTATTATAATTTCCCTAATTAATATGTTAATTAAAGGGCAATTCCTGCAAATTAGTATTCAATTTCCATGAAGTTGAAGAGCCAGATAAAAAAAATATAGCATTTTAATTGATTTTCCATAAACCCTGCTATGTGTTGTTTATAGCACCATAATTAAATATAAGGATACTTATTCTATTTTATTATTATTATCCATTCCCTTTGGATACACCATTAATTACTAATATTTAAGCCATTTATTAACTGCTTATATGCTGCTCCTAAACGTTAAACAGGGAGACCTCTGGATTCTTGATAGAAGATCATTTACTTTGTCTGGTGGCACCATATAAACCAGAAAAGGTCAATTTAAGCAATTTTAACAAAATTGGAGCAGAAATTGCTCCTGGTCATTCTCTAAATGTGCTTCTTACTGTCTCCTGCTGCCCTTTAGTTCGTGGAACAAAAAAAGAAGTGACAGGTATAACAATGCAGAACTTCAGCAGTGACTGAATGATTGTGTAGATTTACTCATTAAAGCAAAAGTCTAATTCTAGTTTACTTGAATTTTTATGCAGAGGTATTGTTTCATTATTTTTGAGAGAAATTACTCGTTTCATATATTTGGTTTAATCACGCTTCCTTTCTTTTTCACACACAGTGATTGTTTTAGCTGCTCTTTAATTCTAATGATGAACTTCTTATTGTGTTGACTCAGCCATTTTAAGTCACTTGATTTAGTTGATGAAAAGTGCAGAAAGTTCAGTTTCATCATTTTATTACATCTTAACTTGTTAAAATCCAAAAAAAAACTTAAAATGGGGCCATCACTGAGTTTTATTGATAAATCCCAGTATTAAACCTCAGCTCCAACACTAAATAAAGGATTTTATCTGTAGTAAAACACAATGTTACTGTTACAGCATCAATATATATCATCAATAACCACATCATCAATACAATAAGACAATAGTTTAGTATAATATCAGTAGTAGAGACTATTTAGATATTTAATTTAGATTAAAGCTGTTTGTGTGATTATTTAATTGGCTCCTTTATAATAAACATCTTACAGAATATATTCTTCATGATCCTCAGTGGGATTTATGGACAAATTATTGATAATTAATCACTTATCTTAAGCATCATTAAACTTTGCATTGCTGAATTGAGACAGTTTAGTCTTGTTTTAAGTTTTAAAACATATTTTTTTTATCTGTAATCTTATAGAATATATTCTTCATGCTCTGTAATGATCCTCAGTGTGATTTGTATGATTTTATAGACAAATAATTAATCATTAAACTATCTTATCTTTTTATTTTTTCAATATTCTAACTATATTTTCTCTATAACAGCAACATAAATAGATTCTGACTCTTCTGTAGTCACCTCACATGTTGTAGATTTATTCTGATTTCAGGTTTAGGTCCAATAACCTTTGTGTTTGTAGAGATATTCCACATTTATTATCATTTATAGCAGGAAAACTACAAAATAAGGCTGGGGTTTAAATAGTTAATCTCATCTAGAATCATTGCAATAACTGAATTATCCTGGTCGCTGGTATATTATACATTTCTCCCACCACATATTTGAATCTTTGCACACGTTTTATGTGGAAATGGAGAAGAATCAGCTCTATTTCTTATCTTTCTCTTTCAATTTCAGCTCCTGTGTTTTCCAATTGGTGGAAATATGCTTTATTTCTCCTTAATCTTCACTGCATAAGAACAATATGTTAGAAAGTGTCTCTTTCCTGATTCCTAATAAAAGGCTTGATGATCACGAACCATCCGATCACCTGAAGCCAGAAACAGCTGTTTTTAACAGCTGTGCTGCAGATGTCAAAGGTCACACAGTGGAAATCTGTATTGTTATGAGGATAAATCACTGTCAATGTCTCCGTTAGACCTTTAATAGACATGAATCTAACCTCTGATAGTCTTGTAAATTCATCCTTCGCCTCTTGTGATCTAAACATTCCCGTTACTTACTCTTTTTTTTTTGTTTTTTTTACTTCTGCAGACATCGGATGCACATCTCCACCATGTACGAGCACTGCATACGGATGAGACATCTTTCACAGGAGTTTGTCCTGCTGCAGATCACCCAGGAGGAGTTCCTCTGCATGAAGGCCCTGCTCCTCTTCAGCATCAGTGAGTCCATCTGCAGCTTTTGATACGAATAAAAAGATAAAAACGGATAGAACTGCATCACTTTATCCAAGAAAAACAAGAGTCAGCAAGTGTTTCTGTTCCAACCAGTTCCAGTCGAGGGTCTGAAGAGTCAGAAATACTTCGATGAGCTGCGTCTCACCTACATCAACGAGCTCGATCGCCTCATCAGCTACCGGATTGCAAGCAACTGCTCTCAGAGGTTCTACCAGCTCACCCGACTCCTGGACTCGCTCCAGATGGTGAGATGTTTAGTTTGAATGGGAACGGTTTCACATTAACAGGCACATTAACCCTCTATTGCATGAAATTAGGTTACATTATTGTCATTTATAGCGGGAAAACTGATAATAAATAAGCTTAAGTGGTGAAGTTGGGTGATTAATACACAAGAAAATAAAGTAACTCAAAAGCAAAAACCTGAAATCAGCTTCCATTTTGCTCTTTATTATTAATATTAACTTGTTCCCCTCTAGGCCTATTTATCAGCCTACCTCTCCAAAATGACACGCCCAGACTTAATGCAGTATATCTCCACAACTACAGGAGTAGTAACACCTGTGAGATAGTTGTATAAGTACCAGAATCAATTTAAAATGTACAGTGTTGAAGTACATCCAGCTAGAATAAAGCAAAAAAGAGAAAAATTAGCTCGGCCCTCCAAAAAAACATCAATTTAGGTTAAAAAACACCTGATAATCATGGGTTAGTAGCACAATTCATCTATGGAGCAGTAAAGTAAAGTCTTATAAGTAATTGCACAAAATGTCAGACCAATTTTAGAGATGTTTTAGTACAGGTGTGTCCAGGTGGACCTGATTTTGGCACATTTCGTTAATATTAAATGCAGAAATTTACCGATTAATGTTTTCGCTATATGTTCACATTATCGCTTTGGGGTGAAATTATGTTATTAAGCTGATAATGTTCGATATAGACTTGTAGCTGAGTTTCTTTCCAACATTTTGGTGTGTTGCATATCGGTGTTTGCTATTCGGCTTAACAAGAAGGATTAATTATTTATAAAATCTAAATAATAGATAATATAATTCTAAACATAGTCTCAGCATAGTTTCATGCTATGTAAGTCAATGGGACTCTAGGAATTTACAAGTATAACATCAAAATTTAATTAAATTCAAGTAATTTTTTTTTATTTGGTGAAAGTTTCCTCAAATTCGGAATAAAGGACAACCTATTGGTCTGTGAGGAAATCTCATAAATTGTGTCTTAAAAATAAAAAGCCACCTTTTCACACTTAGCTGTAAAAACATCGATTCTATATCACAGATTTTTCTTTTTTTTTTGCATATGGAACATTATGCGATAGATGGTTATTGCTAAGATTAAGCCCCTCAAACCACCACCAGTTAATGGTCTAAAGACTTTCAGCTCAGTTTCAATACTTTGTTTTAACATTGATAGACCTCACCAAACCAAGGGATCCTCTTTCTAAAACTACTCTTAAAAAACTATTTAATAGAATTAAAATAATAAAAATCGGTCATAATAACATATAATATGATTAAATTTATTTCAGAAATGTTTAGCTTATATTGAGAAGTGTCTTCCTCTAAATAGTTGCTTAAAAATAATTCACATACAGGTGTTTTTTATTTAATTGGAGTGCCTCAGACGGCCTTCTTTAGTTTATTAACTCACTGATGATAAAGGCACTTTTTCTAGAAATTCTAGAGATTTTCAGACAAGAAACTAGCAGCAGCTTCTTATGCTGCGTTCCGTTTTCCTTGGAAGTTCGACCGTGGAATAACGTCACATCCAAGTTGACAGCACAACAATCCAAAGTCGGATATCCACCTATATTTATAAAGCTAATTAAAAAACACCTTTTTGTTAAAATGGAGTTTCTAAAGCCATAGAATCTGCATGTTCACATGCAGGAGTTAGTTTAACAAATTATTAGAGCAGGAAAAAACAAATCTAATACAAGAGCTGTACTGTAAATGCGGCATTCAAGCAGAATCTGACACCTTAAAATCTAATAACTGTACTTGTGAAAAAAACATGAATGGATGCATTTACTACTGTATAATTAGAGACCAATCCATCTTTCAAGCCTTATAATGCTTGCCACATATTATGAGCCAGAACATTAGTTTTGTTATGGAGTTAGGAATCATGTTTCCTGTGCCAAAACGCTGCTTTTAGTAAATTAATTGTGTTTTCTTTCTGTTTCAGATGGTGAAGAAACTCCATCAGTTTACATTTGACCTTTTTGTCCAGGCTCAGTCACTCCCCACAAAGGTCAGCTTTCCAGAGATGATTGGAGAAATAATCTCAGTACATGTACCAAAGATCTTGGCAGGTTTGGCTAAACCAATCTTGTTTCATGAATAGAAGGTTGTTGTTTTTTTTTTAACAAAACTCGTTCCCTCTATAACCTACGAGGAAGGCTTCGTACTGTTCTCTACAGCTGCAGTCTAATAGCTCTCAGCCCTGTTCTGTTATTATTTTTTATCATGTATATTTTTCATTTTAGCCATAATTGAGAGGGTTAATTCTGAAATGTTAAAGCTGCGTTGTGTCACTGCTGTTGGGGAGTAGTGAGTTTGTTTTCAGCCAAAAAATAAAAGAAAATAAGTCTGTAAATCATATCACAGCATCCGAAACTTTAAGTTTCTCATCTGACATTTAAATACAACCTGCGAGGCGTTTAAGTGCTGAAGTGCCTTGATCTCACATCTATTTTCCTGGGTTTTATTTGATCCTTATTTTGTGTCTGACTCATTGATATGAATGAAGCCGTCTTCTGATTGGCTGCTGGGAATGGGAATAGGGTATATGTATGTACAGCTCATTTTAACGCACAGTTTGTGAAAACAGGCTGAATTTCTCTGTGAACGTTATTTATATAAAACACAGAAACCTTCTTATAATCAAAAAGAAGTTAAATCTCACTTTCTATGATACGGGAACCTTCAAGAAGTCCCATAACTTGATCGTTAATGTTATTCTAAGTAAAGAGTAAAGGTCAAAAAAGTACAAGAACAGTGAAATATGCGCAAACTGGCTACTGAAATCATTTTATCATAAAGATGCCTATGACAATCAGTGGTAGTTGATATATATATATATATATATATATATAATATATATATAGTGTTAGTTCAGTGAATGTGCAGCACTTATAGGGATATTAAGGATAAAACATCCTTTGTGGACGTGCTGAAAACCTGAAAGCCTGAATTAGGAAGGAAGGACTAATAATGGACTAATTGTTTATGTGGACATTTAAGGATGTAATAATTAATTCTATAATTAATTAATTATATACCAGCTCACGTTTTCCAACAACTAGGGTTGTACAGAATTCCCTTTAAGTTGTGTTGAGGCCAGCTGCTGCTTTGAGTTGTGGTTTATATTCCACTTATACTAACGTATTTCAGACTGTAGCAGCTGCAGTATATTGATTTTCTAAGGAATGTAAATGCCATATAAATGACTGTTCATCCAGTATAAACTTAAAATCTAAATTACTGGAGAGCAAATGTAGATAGATTATTACAAAACAAAAAAACTACAGATAAAAATACTTTATTTGAAATTTAAAACAAGACCAAACTGACCCAAATCAGGAAAAAACCTTGAAATAAACTAAATTATCTGTAATGCAAAGTTCAATGTTCAATCAATCATTTGTCTGCAAAATCATAGAAATCACAGTTTAAGCCAAGTTTAAAAGAATGTTCAGAAATTGGCCTGAGTCACTCTATTTCTAATGAGACAACATTCTATTCATGTTCTATTTTATTCTATTCATTCTATTAGATGATTTAATAAATATAATAAATGATATGGAGAAAAAATTGTTATGTAACAAGTCTAAAGTAAAGTTGTAAGCCTTAGTGCACAGCTGTTTACTCGTCTACCCATGGATTGAAAGAAATGGAGGAAATATGGCACCAAATGCAGAAATATAGGCTTAGTTAGGACTTGATTCAGAGTGTCAGAGACCTTAGACTCTGGCGAAATGCTCCAACAGGGCAGCAAAATACAAACTAACAGCCAAGTCAAACCCGGAGGAGTTTCAGATAAGCTACAGTGTGAAGGTCCTTGACTGGCTGTGGCAAACCTCAGATAAAAACCAAGGAAATATCTGTGGAATGCCTTGAAGATAAACCGATCACAGACATCGTTGAAGACTATTTCCACTTCAAACTCAATTGAGTTTTTTTTTGCATCGACGAATCAATCGAGGCAGCGAAACGTAAAGCGTGCGATTTAGTTTACATGATGCAGTGCGTAATTTAGACTGAAATAGTGCTTTCTGTTTTCACTAGATGACCTATCGACCCTCAATTTTAGAGCATAATTTCTCCCACATGCTCCGTTTATCAGAATCCAACATAAGCAAAACTTGCACTGCACTGTTCAGAAATTTTACCAAAAAAAAAAAATTGTATAAATGTAAATTTAACACTTTTTATTACCGGTTTCATTTTAAAAGCTTGTCGAAGCATGCACCATGTGTTTGTAGGATTGTATTTGTAGTTTTTGACTTTTAGCTTCACTGAAAGAAATGCATGGAGATCCACGTATCTCTCCAATTACCTTCTCACTGAGTCTGACTAATCGTTGGACATCTATCGGACGGCATGATAACGTTTGTTGTAACGCGTACAGTTATATGTTGACTATGTAGTTTCATAAAAATCTAGTGGATCGTTGAGTGCTTTACTTCATCTGCACAAAATGAATGTACTTATGTCTCCATCTCCACGTCTGCTGTTATATGAGGGACATTTAAGCAGCAGTTCTGTATATACAACAACCCCAATTACATACATTAAGTTCAATTTCAGTATTTGTCAAAAGTTTGGATTAAATTTGAAAAGTTCTGAATTCCTTCTTACATTCCCTGAATGCACCATTCAGGGAATATAAGAAAAATTAAGATTCTTATAACGAATTACATTTTCTTACTCTTTTTCCTCTGAATTGATGTATTATTTTTTAATGCTGTTATAGTTTTATCAAGCATTTCACAATGGGGGGTTTGAAGTTATTACCAGTGCCAGTGGATCATGCAACTCAATGAGCCACATGTTGATGCCCTGTACATTTTGATTTATTCACACTAGCCTAACAGTATTTGTATAATGTCAATGGACAATAGTTGGTATGTGAACAATGTACTGCATATTAACCTGGTTCTTTGTACATGCTCCAGTAACTGTATATATTGATTAGTTCCATGTCTGTTTTGATGTCCGAACATTTGACTTTTATGGTCATCTCTTGTATGATTTAGATTTATACCTTTTGTGACCAGTGCATTTTTCAATATGTATGTTTTTCAAAGGTGTAAAGCTGCGTCATCTTTTAAAGGCAATTAAAATAATTCTGACTCTGAGATTGAAAATGAGTTTTATTTGAACTATTTGAAGACGTTTGAATATAATAAGATTTTTTTTTCACATTTTGTTATGTTACAGCCTTATTCCAAAATGGATTCAATTCATTTTTTTCCTCAAAATTCTACACTCAACACCCCATAATGACATGAAAAGCGTTTTTTTGAGATTTTTGCAGTATTCACAGCCTTTGCTCAATACTTTGTTGATGCACCTTTGGCAGCAATTATCTATTGTCTATTGGTCAATGGCTGTGCTTTCACATTTTTACTGTAACATCCTATTTTTAACTACCACACTTTATATTTTAAATGTTAATACATATTGCATGTTTTAGATTTTGCATTGGAAAGTACTGCACCGTTGTATTTTAACATATTTTTATAACTACCAAACTTTATGTTTTAAATGTTATATATTGCATACATTTAAAGGTTTGTATTGAGAACTACTGTACCTTCAGATTTTAACATCCTATTTTGAATGTTTTTCCACTTTACTTTAGTTTTTAATATACTATTTACTTTAATGTAGATATTTTATCAAATTTCGTGACGTGTGCTGATGACTTCTTGGCCAGATCACCCTTAGAAAAGAGATCTTGATTGAGTTCAAGATCTCTTGGTTTATTATCTGATTTTATACACATTGAACATGGACTTCCAGTAAACTCTGTGCTTGCTTCAATGAGGACACATATTGCAGTCTTGCACTTGGCAGAAAAATAATTTACTCAAGTCTCAAGGACAAACGACTTGGCATGAAACCAACGAGGGAATTTCCACCAATCCCCGACGCGGATCGACCCAATCGTCGAGTTCGCGCCTGAGGCTCTGAGCGGTTGGAAGTCGAGGAGAAAGGCTGAAGGGAAAATGTGGAGTAAAAAGGGCCGAGGTGAGGGGGCAAGGCTCCGGCTGGCAATGAAGGCTGGAATGTGGTGGGAGGAGGTAGACGGCAAAACAAATACACTATCATCTTACAAAGAGGATTAGAATACATGGGGAGGCCTCCAGAAGTTTGGATTCAATTACACAACAAAACACCATTTCAAACATAGTCTATCAAACTATCAGCACTGCTGAATCATGAAACCTTATTCTTCCACTTTTTATTGTAGTGTTGTAGTTGGGAAACTTTGTCTTTGAATGCTTCTCCAGCATTTTTTTTTCAAAATATCATGCTGCGCAAATTCTATGTTCCAATTTAAACAGGATATGGTCAACCTAATAAAAAAAACACATAACAGCATGGTGAGTTAAGAGAAAATCGCAGTAATAACTAAAAAAGCACTGAGAACGCAGACTTCCACCAAGCATATAGTGACTCCCATACATTATTGTTGGGTACTGTACTTATTGAATACATCCGGTCCAAAAACAAATGCATCTTTGGGGGGGGCAGGTGAAAGATATCACCACCAGGTGGCTCCAAACAATGGTGCCTGTTTGAAGATCCATTTACCACAATGTTCCCAAACAAAACTTCGACTTGAGCCAGAAACCAAATAATTTCTTCCAAATCATTACCAAAATCTAATCATCTGTTCATGGTACCAAAATCTAATCATTTCTTCATGGTACCATTCCCAACATTCAAAGAAAATACAACCAAAACCTTTTGAAGTATCTTGCTACCAAACAGAAAAACACTGGTGAAAACTAATAAATAATCAATAAAATTTACAACATTGATAAAGGTGGACAATCACCTTGTAAGATAGAAGTCATGAGTATCTTTTTTTTTTTAAGACATTCTAGGTGCAAGGCTCTAGTCAGTCTATCGATGGATCCGCCAATTTTCTCCAGGCTTCAATCTCTCAGCAACTGTTGGATGCACCGCCATGAAAGTTGATACAGCTGTTCATTTTACCCACAGGATGAATTTAATCACTTCAGGGATTCACAACTTTTAAAAAACATTAACTTGGCCAGTAAAACCCTAGTGCAGCCATGTCCTCTTCGGTCTTGTTTTGACGTCAAAAGGCAAACGGAAAACATGAAGAACCACCCCCACCATAAAATGTCAACTTCACTTAAGGTAAATCAAGGGTCACCAACTCTGGTCCTGGAGAGCTATCATCCTACATGTTTTATCAATTATCGACTTGTTATCAAGTAGCTGAAGCTTGTCCAGGGCTTTTTAATAATTGGAACCAGATGTTTTCGAGTGGGGAAGATTCCTAAAACCAGCAGGACAGTAGCTCTCCAGGAGCAGGGTCTGTGATCCCTGAGCTATTTTGATTTGGTATACCACAGGGTATAATATTAATGTGCTTAATCTTCTGATTGCATGTATTTATGCTAGCAAAACAAAATATGTAATTAAAGCTTTTTCCACACATCAGATCTCTAGAGAATCATTCATATCTCTGCTTTCAAGTAAGTGAGAAGCCATTTTGTTTAAGTTTTTATCTAATATTTGTAAATGATAAACTAAGAATAAACCACTAATTTGCAACTATTAAATTAAACCAAATTCGATATTAATTTTTAATACATCTATAATATATATCTATATCAGACAAAAACATCTCAGAGGCATTCTGAGCAAGACAGAGTAGCATTAGAGGGAAAAGCTATGGTAATTGTTTACGCTAGGTTAGCCGAGTTAGCCGCCAAGCTAACGTGGCTGTGCGATTCGACGATAAATTCGCTAAAAGAAGGAGACACTTTAACGTGCTTGGATGGAACTAACGAACATTTATATGACCATCAGCGGAAAAACGAGCCGCAGAAATAAATGAATGAATGAAATTACCCGCCAAAACACCGAGGCTCCGGTACCCGGAAATGGAAAAAAAACTCAATGACTCACCATAGTACGTCAGCAATGACGTCAGCACGTCGGTTAAGTGGCATTGAGTTGCATTGAACTTCTGATGTAAAATATGTTAAGAGCCCAAAATCCATCAATTATAGTCACTGGATGAGCAATTACACATCTTTACTATAGAAAATGACATAATAGACAAAACAGAATTTTAAAAAACAATTACTAATCACTCTACATAAAAACAAACAGAAATTTGGACATTATATTTCATAATAGGCTACAAACACATATCAAATTGTGTAAAGCAGGGGTGTCAAACTCATTTTAATTCACAGGCTAAATACATAAATTTGTGGGCCAGACTGGTAAAAATAAACCTATGAATAAGAACTGCATAATTTCTCTTCCATATTAATGCAAAGAAATACATAATAAATATTTACATGATTAATTAACCTTCAATTTATACAAAACAGGAGAGATGACATAAGGGGAAAAAAGTGCAATTTCTATTGTTGCATTGACTGTTGCATGAACGACATTTCCTTTTCTTTCTTTAAGAAACAGGTGCATTTATCTCATGCTTTAGGAACCTTTTACAAATCAAAACTATAAACTTGTGCTGCATGTTTGACATCCCTTATCTAAAGAGTCCAGCTGTACACTGGGTTTCATCTAGTCTTGACCTAGACCTGGAGCTGGATCTGGATCCTCCAAATAGAAACTCAGCACACATGCAAACTAAGGTAAAATGCTTGTATAACATCATGCAATGACACAACAGTGAATAATAACACACACACCCTTTCAAAGTACTCATGAGTCACATTAAGAACGATTCATGTTTATTTTCCTTTTTTTAAAAACATGACCAACAACCAGAGAACAACCAAAAAAAAAATGTCGGGTTATCAAAAGTGACATAAAAACCAGAAAAAGTAAAGAAATGGTGGAGTGTTATTTACTCATAATGTAACGATCGGTTTTGTTGCATACGTGATCCCAGCAATTCATGTGTCTCTGCTACATCAGGTAAGAAGTGAGTGACTCTCAGGTCAGAAATAACTAGTGGAATTTAACAATTACCAGTTAAACAACAACTAGTAAATACAGGCTCACAGTTTATAAACTAACGCCTTTAGAAAGTGACTTATGTTGGAGTGAAACTGAGACATTTTGACCTAAATATTCTTAAGTTGGAATAGCTTTAACAGACATATGGTAATTATTCCTTAGTGTAAATTAATATAAATTAATTGTTCCTTCCCCTGACATACAGACTGATATAATTGTTCATATTTTATTTATTTTTCCCCCATACTGTTTTGTATAAATACTGAAATGAAATCTCTAGCAGTTGGAAAGTGGACTCCACATTTTCTCAAGCATATTACACGGTCCATTTAATACATTCTAAAAGTTAATATTAAAACTAATACTTAACTTTTTTCATATTAATTCTATTTAATCTGATTAGGTCCATTTAAACCATTTTCTTTGGGAGATCTATTTCACACTTCTAAAAAAAAAAGTGTTAATAATGTTGACTAGACGTCTAAATAAACCATCAGAACCAGTTACACCAGTTAGTTCCTATGATTAAAACTGGCCAAGAGTCACTCAGACTATTTAACACTGTAAAATGACTAAATGATGGAAAAATAATTGACAAAATTGTCAATTGGTGTGAAATAAGAACAAAAAAGTACTTTTATTCCATTACAACTTTGGAAAAGTCTATTTTTTTTTCTGCTGTGTTGCATTTCAACACAATTCTCTCGATAAAAAGACCAAAAAAATAAAACGCAAGAGTCATTTCCTCAATTTATCCAATAAAAATTCTGGATCGACTGAGTTCACCTCCAGCTCGGAATGTGCAGAACGGCACATGATGCGTCTCCTTAACTTGAATTCTGAGGGAGAAGGAGAAAAAAAAAACATTTATAGAGGAAACTAAACATGTTTAAATGGATTACAACAGATTCAACAGCATGAAAATGGATAATGAACTGTAAAAAAACAGGAAATCTCACCCGTTTATTGACGTTTGACACTGCAGATTATGGTGGAGAAACTTGTGGACTAAATTACAAGACAAGAAGAAGAAAGAAAAGAGAATTACATGTGCAATTATGGTTCACAGGCCTGTTTTAGCTCAACCAGCAGACTCCCCATGATCGGCCTGAAGGCAAAATAACAGGGATCCTGCAGGTTCATTGCATCACACATAATGTGAGAGGAGGCTAATAAAGTGTTGGTCACAAGCTGCTCAGACTTTGATATGGATATTAAATGCAGAGACTGGTTCCAATTGAGAAGCGACATACTCCTACTTCATTAAATCACAACCAGAGCAGATTACAACACACTGTCTTTGATGCAGCTCCTATTAATTCCTTACAATCATTATTTACAGCAAGCGCAGGGAGGACAGGACTTTAACTTTGATCATCCAAGAAAATAAAACCTCTTGTTATTATGGCATCAGTGGCTGATTTCACCAACAATATGTGATATTTATAGAGTTAATTAAACATGATTGTTTGTGGTTATTATTAATTATATTGTGTTACAGTAGAAATAAAGAAAAGCTGTTACATACCTGCCGGTTTGTCTAGAAGCGTTCTCAAAAAACTTTGTTTTAGAGGCAACGCTGAAAAAAGAAAGTGACATTTATCATCATCCTATTAAAATAATGGCCTTTGGGAACATGAACAATGTTATCAATATTATATTTATTAATTATTTCAATCAAAAAGGCATTGATAGTCTACAGAGAACTTATGTTACATTAAAGAATAAAGTGATTTTAGGTTAATTTCTGAACATTCTACTGTGACTTTATTCAACTTTAAACCTGGATTAAACTGTCCTTTCATTCTATAGTGAAACTCTAAACTTACATTAAGCTGGAGTTAAATTAAACTAATATCAGCTCCTTTTTCATCACTTTCCAGCTGTTTTTATTGAACGTAACTCATCTCCAACGTCCAGTTTTAACATTTAAGTTTAATGGACTAAAGATGCTGAAACTTCCTTTATTTCTTTATATTTGGCTGCATAATTATTGGATTTATTGACATGCACAGCACTTTATATTTAATTATTATTAAGGTATAACATGACATTTAGAATAAATCACTGAATGAATTACATGCAAGATTGTTAAATTGGCATTTTATCCTGATTTGGGCAAAAAAAGTAAAATGTCCATTGTCCTATAGGACATAAAGAGTCTGATTCTTTCACCTCAGGATGAATATCAGGCCTTTTTCATCACTTTTCCAGCTTCTTCTTTGCCTGTTTTTTATTGAACGTAACTCATCTCCAACGTCCGAAGTGATGTCACATGTTTAATGGACTGAAGATCCTGGAACTTCCTTTATTTCTTGATATTTGGCTGCATATTTATTGAATTTACTGATATGCACAGCACTTTATATTACATTATTATCAAAGTATAACTCATGAAATTATGATTTAAATACTATAAAACGTTATAGCCCTAAAGCCTTTATCACTCGCCAGTAGAAAGTTTAGAGATTCTTCTTGATTCTTCAAACAGCCGCCATCATGAAAACTTTTTAAACTGTCATTTTATCCTGATTTGGGCAAAAAACTTTAACTTAGACAAAAAATAAAATGTCTTATGTAAAATATATATAAAGGACATAAAGAGTCTGATCCTTTCAACTAAGGATTAACCCGTTAAACTCCAGGGTCTCCCTGTGGGGGGACCTTGAGATTGCTCCACTAATCATGTACGAATATAATCAAGCTATACATCAAATTAAACAGGAGAAACTCCACTACAAGCACATATAAGTCATATTTACACACACCAAACACAACACCAACACCAAGCTAATTAATTAACAAATATGAAAATCGGTATACGATCATAAAGCCGACCCACTCGCCACATTTTGATGGCTAGCGCTCTGATACTTCATGTTACACAAACAAATGACATCTCATATGAAAGCTGAGACTGTGACGAGTCCAACGGTACCATCAGTGTAGCTTTATGACAAAAACTCAGTAAACTAGCAGCCAAAAAACACTACAGTAAAAAGTCGCTTGTTTGAAGCGACTCACAAAAAATGTGTTTTTTTTGTTGATGTTTTGGGATGAAAATGTTTATTTGAGATCAATAAATGGTCGTTTAGTGTCGACCAACATCTCTCTGTTTATTCCAGATATACCTACTGACTATGGGGATGTCCTAAACCTAAAAAAGGGCTGGAGGTCAAGGGGTTAATATGATTTTAACAGACGTGGCAGCGTCATTAATGGATGGTTTAGGCCAAAAAAGATAATTATTTTAATAGGATGAGGATGAAAATCTGTCGATAGAACTCTTTATAAATCAAATCCTTTGAGATCCAGCTGTCGGCATGAAGGTTTTGGTTGTTAGAAGCAGCCGTGGCCTTTTTCACACCAGCAAAAGCACAAGTGTAACTAAAACCATCCAAGTAGGTGCTTCAGTTCCTGGAATTACACAGACCTGCAAATGCTGTTTTTCCTCAATTAAAGGAAATGAACCATTATTAACATTATTACATTCACTTGAGCTTTTTCTGTTAATACAAGATAACATAATCTCGAGAGAGTCATTTTACAACAGGAAAACCTTCTTCAGTCTGGCTGAACAAGTCAAAATCCCTAAAAGTTCGGTAAAAAAATCTGTTTTTCAGTGAACTCTCTCACAAAATGTGGCACAAATATTGAATCCTACCGACTGTGGATGATCCCTTGACTTTTTCTCGAGTGCCATCATTAAGTCAGAATGTAATTCTGCCCAGTACTTTGGTTTAAGAGGTGAAATTGATCTGGAGAGGTGAGGATCAGGACAGATGGTGAAGGATTCACCACTACAAGCCATTACACTTTCATATACAGTAAAGTTATACTTATACTATACTGTAAACGCTATAAAATAATTCTTGCATATAGGTTTCTTTCTCAATTTGGCCCAGAATGCACTGTGTTAATCTGGTTTGCTGCAACAAATGTGCACAAAATATTTTATCAGTCCATGTAAAAAGAGTGAAAACAGGATTTCCTGGTTATGTGGTGTGATTATTGTTTGCCCTTCAAAGTAAAAGACAAGATTTTTACAACCAAAATGTAAAAAACTGATTTTATTTTACTGCCGTTTAGTAATTATGGCTGCCAGTGTTTGGATTTAGTTTTAAATTCTAGTAAAAAATGACTTGTTTTTTATGTTTTACTGAAGTTCATTGTTTTAATCCTTTAGATGCATCTTGATTTTCTTTTAATTACATTTTTTTCTTCTTCTACTCCTTTTTTGAGCATAACGAAACATGACTGCCCCCTTGTGGACAGAAGGAGTCACCTATTTTTTTAACCACCAACCAAATTATACATCATTTATGTATGTTTTTACTATGGTTTAAATTAAATAATTAACTAAACCCTTCGATTCTCACCAAAATACATGTTATCCTTCAATGAAATTCAATAAGTTATAAGTTACATACAAGACATAATAATGATACCATCACTGCAATATTATACTGTTAATCCATGTGGCAACAATTATTTTATCTTCATTTTTCTGTGATATATAACCTATGTTTTTACAGTTAGGTGTGAAAAGGGGGCTTTTATTTTGAAGGACATACAATTTATGAGGTCACACGACCAGGATATCCTGTTTGTGAGCATCACAAGTTGTTTTCACCAAATAAATAACTAACTATCTAGGGTAAATATTATTTTAATTTTATTATTATATATATTTTTTTACTTTTAATTAAATTATGATGTTATAAGTTGTTTTTTCTAATATGCTAAATTAGATGCCCAATGAGTCCCATTGACTTACATAGCATTAAACTATCCTGAGACTATTTTTGTACAACTTTTTCTTATATTTCTTGAATATATCTATTATTTTGGGCATTTAAAGTCATATAACATTCATGCAATAGAGGGTTAATAGGACTGTGTTCACGCAGAATTGCTAAATCTGTATGAAACAGACCTGCAAGTGAATATTTGCTAGTTTCAGCTTCTCAAATGTAATTTTGAGAAGCTAAACCCACGACACAAGGAAAATGACCACAGGCATTTTCACTATTTTATATAGAAAACTAATTAAATCGAGAAAATGACTGGCGGATTAATCTATAATGAGAATAATCATGGGTTGCAGACTTGGCGTGATGCAACAGCCGCTGTAAGCCAACCAAACCGCTTTTTTTTGTTGTTTTTGAGAGTTTAGATTATCAACGCTACCGATATCCTGAGAGCTGCTCATCCGGAGACGGCGCCTGGCACCATTTCAAGGTTGAATAAATTAGGAGTTCTGTTTTTAATTAAAACTGCAGAGACAGTAGTTTATTTATTGGCTCCAATGACCTTTGATTGTGATATTTGCAGAATGAAGTTGTGAGTGTATAACGTTTCAGCAGCGATGGAAGTTTTACTCATTATTTTTCCCTCCTTCCTTCCTTTCTTCTGCATAGCTAAATGAATATATAACGTCTAGAAGAAGACTTACTAGGATGTGGGTGCATCGCTGCTGGTTGAGCTCTGGGTTTTTTGTGCAGCAGGAGGTCTGGATGGGGGTTCCGGAGGTCTGACTGGAGGTCTACAGATGACAGGTTTCTCTGTTGACCTGGTTCTGCTCAGACCGTCACTATCTCCTCCTGAAAAAAAAACAAAAATATACAAATAAAAAAAGCTGCAAACAATAAAATCGCTGACGTCACAAGTTTAAAAAACAGGTTCAGACCAGATGAACTTCACATCTGTAACACCACTTCACCATCTCTTTATCTTCACTCAACTTCAAATCCTATAAACCAGGAATGCAAATGTTCTGCTTGAAAAAACACTCATTTGCAGATGAACTGGTATTTAACCATTTAAACCCCAGTTTTAGTTTCAGTTTCCCTGCTATAAATGATAATAAATGTGGAATATCTCTGGATTTAAAGTAAATCTACAACATGTGAGGTGACTACAGAAGAGTCAGAATCTATTTATGTTGCTGTTATAGAGCAAATACAGTTAGAATATTACAAAAATGTTTTACTACAGATAAAAAGCCTTCATTTAAATCTTTAAACAAGATGAAACTGACCCAAATCAGAAAGAAATTAAATAAGATAAATTATCTCTGATGCAAAGTTCAATTAATAGGATAATAGGAGTTCACAGATTGATTATTTGTCTATAAAATCATAGAAATCACATTAAGAAGACAGAATATAATGATATATATAATGTCTTTTTATCTCACTTTTTACTTTTTATCATATTTCTGACTTTTATCTCATGATTTTTACTTTTTATCTAATTTTTTTTAACTTTTTATCTCATGTTTTTGACTTTTTATCTCATATTTCTGACTTTTATCTCATATTTCTGACTTTTTATCTCATGTTTTTGACTTTTTATCTCATGTTTTTGACTTTTTATCTCATGTTTTTGACTTTTTATCTCATGTTTTTGACTTTTTATCTCATATTTCTGACTTTTTATCTCATGTTTTTGACTTTTTATCTCATGTTTTTGATTTTTTATCTCATGTTTTTGACTTTTTATCTCATGTTTTTGACTTTTTATCTCGTGTTTTTTGCTTTTTATCTCATGTTTTTTACTTTTTATCTCATGTTTTTTACTTTTTATCTATTTTTTTTACTTTTTATCTCATGATTTTTACTTTTTATCGTGTTTTTTTACTTTTTATCTCGTGTTGTTTTACTTTTTATATCATATTTCTGACTTTTTATCTCATGTTTTTTACTTTTTATCTCGTGTTTTTTGCTTTTTATCTCATGATTTTTACTTTTTATCGTGTTTTTTTACTTTTTATCTCGTGTTTTTTACTTTTTATCTATTTTTTTTACTTTTTATCTCATGTTTTTTACTTTTTATCTCATGATTTTTACTTTTTATCGTGTTTTTTTACTTTTTATCTCGTGTTTTACTTTTTATATCATATTTCTGACTTTTATCTCATGTTTTTTACTTTTTATCTCGTGTTTTTTACTTTTTATCTATTTTTTTTACTTTTTATCTCATGTTTTTTACTTTTTATCTCATGATTTTTACTTTTTATCGTTTTTTTTACTTTTTATCTCATGTTTTTTACTTTTTATCTTGTGTTTTTTACTTTTTATCATATTTCTGAGTTTTCATGTTTTGTGACTTTTATTGCATGTTTTTGACAGAACATGAAGAATATATTATGGAAGATTATAAAGGAGCCAAATTAATAATCATCAATAAATCATCAGTTTATGAAAGTAAATATAGCAAAACAAATTTTATATTGTGTTTTAATACAGATAAAAAATACTTTAAAATTTAAAACAAGATCAAACTGACCCGGCAAAAAAAAAATGAAATAGAAATGAAACTAATTCATAAGATCAGAGTTCAAAGGTCAATTATTTATCCATAAAATCATCATTCCAGAACATGAAGAATATATTCTGTAAGATGTTTATTATTAAATAATCACACAAACAGCTCTAATCTAAATTAAATATCTAAATAGTCTCTACTACTGATATTATATTAAACTATTTTATTATTGTATTGATGATTGATGATATATATTGATGCTGTAACAGTAACATTGTGTTTTACTACAGATAAAAATACTTTTAGTGTTGGAGCTGAGGTTTAATACTGTAATATATGAATAAAGCTCAGTGTATCAGGTTTTTTGGGGGGTTTTAACAGGTTAAGGAACGTTTCCACCTCCTCTGCTGGCTTCTCTACCTTTTGGAGGAGGTTTTCTGCTCTGGAAAGACGGAACTCGGCTCACGTAGACTCCAGACTCCCCGTTCGCTGCTGAAGAAGAAGAAGAGGAATCCGTCTTTCCGACGTCGCAGTCCGAGTGTCTGTCCTGGCGGTTTGGCGGCCTGGGCAGCAACGCTTGTCTCGGAGGAGGTTCTCTGGGAACCAGCGGTGCACAGGTCACAGATTTGGTCCTCTGCAGGGGAACGGGACTCGCTGGGACTTCCCTGTCCACAACGGAGCCGTCATTCTGTCCGTCTGTTACAGAGCAATGACAGGACAGTTAGTGCAGGGTATGGACTATTTGAAGTGGATATATATAAAGAAAAAAAATGGGATTTTGTTCTTCTGAAGGTTGAAACTTTAGGCCTCAGGAAAAACGCTGGACGGCAACATGCAAGATAAAACATAAATCATGCAAAGTACAGTAAAAATGTTAAAAGTGCAATTAAAGTGAAGCTGGTGGAAGCTACACACTACACACAGGTTTGTTTAATTCATACAGAACGGCTTATTTAATGAGTTAGGAACTGTTAAATATCACCAAAAACACATATTCATACTTCTCATACTTTATATTTCTCTGCCACGGTGAATGAATCACACACAGACAGACAAATTACAGTGATTTGAAAAAAAAAAAGACTAATGTGAGATGGAAAATGTACAGTAGATGACTTTATTTATGCTTGAAATAAAATAAAAAAACACCAAAGAAATTTCCAGTGTTGCAATAAAGAATAAGGCAACGAAGAATAAAGAAAGAAAATGAATAGATTCTGATTTGACATTGTTCGAGAAAAGGAAAAGTCGATTTTTACATGTTCAGAAATATCTTATAATAAAGGTTTGGAGAATTTAAAAGAAACAAGAAATGACCCTGCGGGTGTGTTTAGTGCAGGTTTGTCTGGAATCTTCTTCCCAACGATCTACTGTACATTAAACACGGACATGACGGCGACTAGGATGAGGATGGTGACGACAATCAGGCCAATGGCGGGTGTTAATTACTCTCTGCGTGCTGGAACAGCTCGTGACAGCGAGTTTGGCCGACGCGAGGCGGCCGTTTGGAGATGGTGATCGGCTGCCGCTTCCTCGGCGTGATCCGAGGAGGAGGAACGGGAGGCGCGGAGCTGTCCTCCGGAACGTTCCCGAAGATCTGGAACCACAAATCACATCCAAGGAGACTGTGACGCTCGGGTTCGGTTTTTACTGCAGCTACTACTAATTTATTAGATAACAAATGAAATTACACGAGTTCCAATAAGTTAAGGATGTTGTTATTTACGGTGCTTTTCATATTTGGTCTGAATTTTAATGAAATAAGGAAAAGTTCCCTTTGATATTCACGCTCAAAAGTTATAGAACAGGTTGATTTGTTCAGTTTTTCTATAAATTGTCCTAATTTAATGTGTCCTGTAACAGACACTGTATGTTTCTATGTGGATTGAGTGTTTTTTAAACATAGGACAGTATTAATACACTCTCTCCTGTCATATATACAGTAAATATATATATATATATATAGGGCTCTAATAAATCTAGAAGGATTCATTGGAATTAAACTGATTACATTTCAATAAAAATGTAAAAATGTGTGTTCTAAAACGTTTAAACTGTCGTGTATCTACAGATTTATTTATTTTTAATCAGCTTTTATTGTCATCGTTATATCTACATACAATAGAATTAACAGAGCAACTCTATTGGTGGCAAACAACATAAAACACTGAATAAAACAATATAAAATATAGATGTAAAACTAAAGTAGAATAAATAATGACCTCAAACATTTAAGACTGTTTCACAGGAGGATTTTAATTGATTTTAAACAATTATTCATGAATAAAATGTACATTTATTTACTGTATATCAGGAGCTGCATGAAAACCTGATAACACAGAGTTAAAGCTATGAAAATGTAGTTTTCCATCACTGCAAAAACTAAATTCTTAGCAAGTGGAAATATCTCATTTTTGGAACAATTAGTTCAACATTGAGTAGAATTATCTTATTCCACTGAAAGATAATTTAGCTTAGACTCATAATAAAATAGGGATATAGTTATTTAGATGAGTGCTTTTCATATTTGGTCTGAATTTTAATGTAATAAGTAAAAATACCCTTTTATATAACTAATAATAAAAAGAGAAGAAACACCATTATTTATTAGTTTAATAGTTGTTAACCCCAAAAAATGTACGAAATCCATGGATATTAATTGGAATTTAACTACTTAAATTTCAATAAAATGGAAAAATGTGTGTTCTAAAACTTTTGAACGGTATCGTATATTGACATTTTATTAATAAAGTTGTATTTAAAAATGTATATTGGACAATATCATAAATGTCATGTGGTGTAACCCTAAAAACTTGGTAGCAGAGGGTTTAAAGAGGTTAAAAATGTTAAACAAAAATAAAAAAAAAAGGATTAAATACTTAAAATTTATCATTCTATTTCAGTTATTTGACATTTAGCATTTTTTGTTGTCAATGTCAAAGACTGGAAACGTACCTTCTTGTAGTCCTCGATCAGAATCTCAACCACGATGTTCTGGAACTTGATGTCCAACATGGCCGCCACGGTCTCCTCCTTCGCCCTCATCAGCGTGGGTCCAAAGATGACGGCCATGTTGGAAGGGGTCATGAGGTTGTCGTCACTGTGGCTGCACACGCTGTCGACGGAATAAAACAGGACTAAATAACAGCAGCATCTCAGCTCTTTTCACCACGACTGCACTGAATTCTGCAGGAAGTTGAGGCGTTAGCAGTAAAAACAAGAACTTACTTGACCAAGTGTTTAATCAGCATCTCCAGCATCTCCCGGTTCTTCTCTGGTAGTTTGTAGGCAAGCGAATGAATTTCACTTAGTCGAAAGTCCAGATTATCAGACTCTTTTAGACAAAAAAAACACATCTCTGTTAAGTAATGAAGAGGATTTAAGGAGCAGGATACATGAAGGTTGATTTGTAGAGCGAAATCAGGAATATTCTTTACAAAAAAACTGCTTTAGAATAATATTTCCTATACTAGAAGTAAGAAAACATCATGTTTGCACTGCAATGGCAATTGCCATTTCTTAATTTTAATATAATATTGTGTTATGAAGCAAAAACGCAAAAGCAACCGTCCTGATTTCTGTGATATCTAATATTTTAAGGGGATTTTGAAGTAAAACTTTATACTTTGATAAAAATATCTTAGTTCTTTGTCTGCAGCAACTCGTTTTTGCTATTTGGTTTTAGAGTTTTTTGTTAAACCTGTTAAAATCCAAAGACTCAGCATCTTATTTGTGCATTGAACAGAGCTAAAGCACAGGCCCCCTGTATTAAATCATTAGATTAAATACATAAATTGCATGAGAAAAGTCTCAGCTACAACAGTAAAGAAACTATTTTTATCTGTAGCAAAGCACATTTCAGTCTGATACATGGAAAAACGTCAATAAAATAGAGTCTGGTTACAACAATCATACATTAGACTGCTGATTCCTGGATTATTTGGGCTGATAACCTATTTTTCCAAGATGATATTCACTGTAAAACAAGATTTTTCTTCAATTTTAGGTTGTTTTTTCCAATATTCAAGCTTTCATCTTCTCAATTTTACAATAATATCTTGCGAGAGAGAAAAAAAGAAACATGGGAACACAGCTTTTGCAGTGTTAAAGCACAAATATACTCTTTTTTTTTAATGAAAAGTCAATATTCAAGCTACATCTGTACATATTAATTCACTTATTGCTGATCTTTAACGGTAGAACATGTACATGCATGCAACGGAGGTGTTAGGTTTCTCTACTGTATGAGAACAAGTTTGCAGCAAAACCTTCCTGATTCCTGTGACATTTTACATTTTCTATGTTGCACAACTTTACATTTCGAGTCTCGAGTGTAAAAAACGAGGCCTGGCTGGGATTATTCATTCATAACACGTCTTACTTGCAGCACACATGAGGTCCCTGTGCAGACTGTAGGTCATCAGAGGCTCAGACAGGCTCCTGCACATAAATACACACACTCGTAAACATGCATTGGACAAGATTACTGAGCAATAAAGCGGCCACATCAAAACACGACGAGGACAAAAAGCAGAACTCGCTCGTTATACAATTACACCAGAAAGCACTCAGGGACTGGAACCTCTGTCAAGGCTGCATTTGCTTTGACGAGAGCAATCCTTTCAATGTAAATCTGCATCCACAGATGAATTATGGAAAATGTTAAGTGACTCATACTCACTTCCTTTAGAATGTAAGTTGATATTTAGGTAAAGTAAAGAACATGCATTGAGTTTTATTAAGAAACACAGAGCAGAACTGAAATTATTCACCTTAGATAGAACTTCAATGCACTTGTGATGGTTTTAATGTCCCAGTCGCTGCTGTGGAGATCCACGTCTCCAGGGTTGGAAGGATCTGTGAAAGAAGCAGAAAACATTTCATGTCAAATCTGTAAATCACATCAAATTACTACAGTGACGGGTCAAAGTAACCGACTGACGGTTATTCAACTTTAATCTTGGTTCTTTGTCTCTCGACATTATTACATCCGATGCATAAACTGCATGAGAAAAGTCTCAGCTACAACACTAAATAAAGTATTTTCTGTCTGTAGTGAGCACAATTCAGTTTCCTACATGGAAAAAGGTCAAAGGTCACACTAGGTGTCCAAATGGCACAAAAAAGTGGTTACATCAGTTCTAAAACCTCCTCTAAAACTCCACTGGTTCAATTTACATGCATCTATCTTAGCATAAATACTGATCATACATCAGACTAATGATTCCTGGATTATTTGTGCTAATAACTCATCTTTCCAAGATGATAATCACTGCAAAACAGGATTTTTTTCTTAGGCGGAGATTACATTTTAGCATTCATAAGCATTCATCTACTTAATTTTACAATAATGTCATGAAACAGAAAAAAAGAAACATGGGAGTCAGATTTGAGTGTCTGAATTACTGATAAAATCCTGAACCTGCAGCTTTTGCAGTTTATTATTACTGTCCTTTAACAGTACAACATGTACATGCAACAGAGGTGTCACTTTTCTCTACGATACGTGGAAGCAAAACCTGATTCCTGTGACATTTTACATTTTTTAAGGTGATGCTGTAGCACGGTTTCATATTTTGAGGGAAACCTCAAGTCTGGAATCAAGATGAGAGTTTGTTTCCAAGACGACATTCACTGTAAAACAGGATTTTTCTTGGAATTCTAGATTTCTTTTGCAATAATCTAGCTTTACTTGCTCTGTCACGGCAATGTAAATTGATTCTTCTGCGTTCCCCCACATGATTTAGCTGAAAGGCTGGAAACAACAACTATGAGAGCAGCGAGGGGGTTAAAATTAGCAGGCAGCCATATTTAATGCAGAAAGATCCTCGGTGCATTATGGACCAGACCTCCTGGTATTTCCTCGTCATTGGTAACAAGCTTGGTGACCGCTGCTCAACCTGTTATGTTGCACTGTCAGGTAGAAGGAAACGTAGTGAAAGAACAGATGTGGTGAAGCTTCTCAGGCTTATTTTCTTACCAAAGAAGGCATTTACAAGCTTCTGCACTTGGATGTTGCTGCCAACTGTTCTGAACACTCCTTCTTGTGAGAGTCCTGGAAGAAAGAGGAGATGGGATGGTAAAAAAAAAATAATAATAATAAAAAAAAGGGAGTATACGCTGCACAAACACAGAGCAAAGGAAATGTAAAACATGCTCAACAGGCTGCAGGAGCCAGAATTAAGACACGGATGTTCTTTCCTTTTTGTTAGTCTTGATTTTACTACTTAGTTTGACTCTGAACATTGTTCTATTCTGGGATCAAACTACATGTCAGCAAATTAAATTCATTCCTGTAAGATAAAAGTCACTGGAGAGACATATCGTAGCTATATGAGATAACATCTGCCTACAATAAAAGTTGGAGATATTGAGCTTTAGAGTTTTCAGCAATGCATGCACAAAAGACAGTCATAAAAAACAACTATTTGTAATGAAACAATTCCTCCAGGGTGCATGTGGTTGGAATGAAGGGTTTTAAAATATAATCTGTGACTCAAGTACGCCTCCTTCAGGGCAAACAGCAAACTAACAACTACAATATCCGGGATAAAAGTGGACACTTTACCTTTGGCTTCAATATAGTTGATGCACTTTCGCACAAACTTGAATCCAATCTCATTCAGTTCCACTGTGAGGGTTAAACATGCAAAAACATAGATTTAACAGCCCTGGTTTTAACATTACATTCAGAAAAATGAGATTTAACCTCACAACTTGGCACTCGTTTAGGGTTAACGACTTACTTTCTGCTTGCTTGTGAATTGGGGAATGATAGATCTGAAATGAAAACAAAAAAAAAAAAGGGAAAGTGAAGACTGATGTGTGGAAAAATCGACAACCGGCTGCCATGTGTCATGCTTTCTTCAAACAGAAAATGAGAGGGGAACAAATAAAAAAAAGGCTTGATAATGGCCAGAAATGGGGGAAACTAAACTCCTGAACACCGCGGGAGCTTTTCACAATGGTTTATGGGAACTATTAAACTCTCAAAGTTACCTCAAAGTAACGAAAAAAAGAGAGAAAAAACGGATGAGGTGGCAACTAAAGATGATTTTCAATGTTTTCAATATGTCACTCCTCCAACATTCAACTCATGCTGGTTTTTAAATAGAAGTTTTGTCCAATTCTTCTCCCTAAATAACAGATTTCTGAGCTGCAGACGTGTTTAAGCAGGGAAAACGGTGTTAAATATCACCATAATTAGCTGTTGTAGAACAACTCCTAATATATTAGTCATCGTTGTGTCTGAGTTGCATGTATTTTTAGTTTTTCGGAGGATTCAGATGATGAAGATGCTGGTCCAGAATGCAATTACAGCAAAAAAAAACTCAGCTTAATTCCAAATAAATGAATGTTTGTGTTCACTGCGGTGACTAAAATGCAGATTTGCCAACATGTCCAATCTCATTAGAGATTCTGGAGTCTTCCTCTTTGACGCCAAATACTTTTACCATATTAAGTTTTAGCAGAACGCGAACAGAGGAGGGGAGGACTCGTAGTGATCCCTACATGTGGAATCGCATTTGTCATTCTGGCCCGGCGGGTTCAGGAAGTCAAACTGCTTCTTCTGTTTGCAGATTTGAGCGAATTTGACGTAACAAAAGACCACTGACAGTCTGATTTTACCCCACAGCTCACAGGGAGGTTATCTAAAAGAGCAGAGGACCACACAAATAATGGATAATTATAACCTTTTAACCTATTACCATTTTAAAAAAAAGAAGCTTTTACGGGTCAATAATGGAGATAATTGGCCATAATTTAAGTGAAAACAGACCAACACTGGTCAATAGATGTATGAGGAAGTTCCAAAAGACCCAGGATGTAGAGAAACATCCATAATTTGAAGAGTTTGCAGAGATAAACACTGAGTTTATTCCGGTTGACAGGCTCGACGTGGTAAAAGCTGAGAGGAAACGGATCTCCAGAATATTTAGACAAAGTGTCTGGAAAAGCTTATGTGACATTTTCATTATATGCAAAAAGTCACAGGAGGGAAGTTGCACAAGAAAAGTGTGCCTTCCGTTATTTTCACATCCTGTGGCACTGACAGTTTATTTGTTATTTTTCCACATCTCAGGAGATTCTCTCACACGACATGCACCGATAAACATTTTAAACTGAGGAAATGCAGCAAGAGCAAAAAAAAAAGAGGAATTAAAACAAGGTCTTTCCTAAAAATGTGCTTGGTGTTCAGGTGCAGTAAAAGTCCAGCAGATCAGTCTATAGGGAAATCTTTGTCATTTTATCTTCGGATTTCATTTAATCTTTTCCACATGTAGCAATGATCTGCTGAACAGATGCGTTAAACGTGATCATCTGCCTTAAAGCAACTAAAGACAACATCTGAAAACTAGGATGTTGTTTCCTGAACAAACAAATATATAAAAACCAAACTACTTTACAAATCATTGATTTTTCAGTCATTTTTACAATGATTTTGTGAAGATATTTACACGTTTAATCAAACTAGGTATCTGCATATTGATATCAGTAGCTTCATCTAAAAAGGAATGTTCAAAAGGAGATTTTAGTCTTTGGATGGATTCTGCAGATCAAGAACTGGAAGAGATTAATGTGAAATCGTCATCTTCTCGGAAAAAAAAAAAAAAAGATCTGGTAGAAGAATAATCCTGAGATAACAGGATGAGGAAACATTCAACTCACAGGCTCTTTTCCGTCCATGGCCTCCATCCACAACCTCCTGTCCCGCTCCGTCGGAGCCTGGAAAGTGACGGGCGCGTTTCTATGGAAACGGACACAAACGCCATTAAAAAAAAAAAAAAACTCAAAAGGTCACAAATAAATTATTCAGTCTGAAAATACAGCGCCACAGCATCCGACCGTTTTGAACACAGATTATTTTTCATTCAGTGCCGCGGAGAAAATAACAAGAAAACCTTGAGATGAGAATCGTTTTGAATGAACTTCTGATTAAATGTTACGTGGGTGAATGGATGATGCATGAGGAGATGATGAAACCTGTTGTTGTAATCCGTCTGCTGCACAAGCAACAAAACCTGCTTCCAACTATTACAGCTTGTAGGCTACTGAATTAATTGTTAACAAAAACAACTGTGGGACGAGTTTAAAGCTCTTCTCGCAAAGTGCATCAATCAACAGATGACAAAAAAACAAAAAAAACACATAAAATAACTTTTCTCTCAACTTGAACAGGAACCAAGATGTAAAAGTGCTTCTGTGCTCCTCAATTGTTCTTGTTTTCTACCTAATTTTTGATTTATTTAGACTTCTTCATGTCTGAAACGGCCAAAAAACAGCAGTTCAACGCTGTCAAACCTGGAGCAAACCAGCAAGGTCAAAGGTCAGCATCAGGTTCTCCTTCTTCAAACATCCTGAGCCCACTTCATCATCTCCTTTAAGAGTTTGGGAAAATAACAGGAATAAATGGGAATAAATGGGATCTGTCACCATTCAAATCCTTGATTAAAACATCACTTACCTGTGATTTTAGCTCTAATATAAATCTAATATAAATATATCGCATATTTATTTTTTACCCTCCTAAAATATTTACCGTCTCCTTTATATGTTTTGTTTAATTAAATATTTGTTGCTCTTCCATACGTTTCATTTCATTTATACATGTGAAGCACTTTGATTGATTGAAAGTTGTTGTTTATATGCTCTATAAATAAAATAATCTTGGCTAAAACAACCAGATTTAAAGGGACAGTTCAACATTTTTCAAAATTCGGCCATGATTCCTAGTAGTATTTGATTCAAGATTCAAAGCGTTTATTGTCATATGCACAATTAACATTTATGTTTTTATGTTAATGTGCACAAGTAACATAAATATAAACTATAAGTAGTCAGATTATGAGATGAGGGAAACCAAAACCATTAACCTGGTCTGGAAACAGATGGTGTTGGGACTATAAAATGTTGAACTATCTCTTTAAATCTCGTTGTTTTAGCCGATATTAATATATTTTCCCCAACTACAGCTCTGGAAAACAATAAGAGACCACTGCATTTTTATCTGAAATCAGCTTCTCTACATGAATTCCAGCCATTTCTGTTGAATTCCAACACAATTCTGCTTAAATAGGAACTAGTAGTGGAATAAAGTCACCAAAGAACAATGGTAATTAATTAAAAATAAGGGTTATTGCACCAAATATTCATTTCTGATCTATTCTCAAGTGTAATCATTAGTATTATGTTGTTTTAAAATTAATTTGATCTTGTTTGATCTGAAAACATTGCATTTTATTTGTTATTTTGAGCATTTGTCATTTTCTGCAAACAATAATAGTTTAATTTGGAATTTGAAAATGTTCCACACATACATATAAGTAGTAAAATCTGAAAAACTGATAATTTGTCAGTAATCTCTTATTTTTTTCCAGAGCTTCCCAGTTAAGGGGCAACCTTATAATTATGTAAATGTTTGATTTATTCCCATATATTAATGTTAATTCCCATGCAAAGTTTCCTACTGCAGTCACATGCATGCATCTTACTGCAGGACTAGAGGGATGGTTTCTACATCCCTGGAGGCCTTTAAAACCCAAAGCCCAACACTATTTAACTGAATATTTATAATATTCCACCATCTTAACTTCCCAAGGAAACTTTCTGGAAATTTACTGCTGCTTCACCGTCATAAAAAGGAAAGAACATCCTAATTGCTCAACATTCACAGACACTTTTGAGCATTTAATGCATGATTCAAGCGGCTTGTTACAAGCTTCAAAAACAGCGTTTGGACAGATTGACGGATGCTGATTATGACAGAGCAGCCTATGGCTCTGCTTCTTAAAACATGTGAGTGGTTGTGAGCGGCCCCTGCTGATATAAACATGAGCTTGTTGTGTTCCTTCCCCTTGAAACGGCAGCGTTCTCCATCTGTTTCCAGCAGCAGGGATTGTTTGGGCTACGGTCCATTTAGCCCTCACACGCTGTCCTTGTAAAAACCACCTGTTCACCTCGCACCGCCGAAACCTGTTTATCCCACAAGGCTTTTGCTTTTTTTTTTTTTTCGTGTTGCCTCATCTCTCAGATTTGTTTGCTCTAACCTCTCCTTAGTTTCCACGTCGAAGCAGAAGCGTTTCTCTATGGATTCTGTTCTCCGGCGGATGCAGGATTTCAGCGTCAGCTGCGTCGAGCCCTGCAGGAACGGAAGGAAAAGTTGGCTACGTTTAATGGAGATGACGACAGGAGGCAATCTGATATTCTTCTAGTTAAATTCAAGTCTATTTAAAGTCGATTTAACCTCCTCAGACTCAAACTTGGATGTCGTGGATGCAGGGAGTACACACACGTCTACACCAGCTCCTAGAGGAGGTTAAGTCTATTCATATAGATTGAATTATATTAAAATATGTACTAAAATATGTCCATATAATAATAAAAGTATTATTGTACTGTAGAATTTAAGGCCTTTGATCATTTGATTGTAATGTACGACAGCAAATAGAATAAAAAAGCCTAGAAATTGATTTATAGTGAATATTTTCAGGTATTAAATACATACTGCGTCCATATTAAATATTTTCCATACTACTGAAATGCGTCCTTATATATATATATAGTATATATAGTTAGGGTATTGTGAGTATGACAGCAAACAGAATGATAAAAAATCTATTAATTGATTATTTATCGAATATTTTAAGGTATTAAATGCATACTACATCTATATTAAATATTTGTTCCATTAAAACCTCACCTGTAGTAGCTAAGGTATTATGATTATCATCTACTACAGCAAACAGAATGATATAAAAAGTCTAATAATTGATTTTTAATGAATATTTTCAGGTATTAAATCTGTACTACATCCATAGAAAATGATTTTTACACTAAAATCTCACCTGTAGTAGTTAAAGTATTGAAAAAAAATCAATTAATTGATTTTTAGTGAATATTTTCAGGTATTAAATGAATACTACATCCATATTAAACTATGCATCTAAACTAAACTATGTAGATATTGCACCAAAAAACAGGCATTTGCAGCTAGAATAGGCGTTTAAAACATTGCATAGAGTTTATTTCTGATTAGTTTAAAGTTATCGTAATAGTAAAAACAGGAAAAATAAAAGAAAATAGCAGAAACACCAGCTACTGGCTGCTAATTATGAAACAGGAAAGAGGAGAATGTGGACTGGAGATTCTATTTACCAGTAGCATTTAGGTTTATTCTATACCATCAATAGAGATTATTGACTATTTTATGGAGGAAAAATGTTGTGATCTCTTAGTGAATTTAATTCATAACAAGATAAAATGATATAAAATAAGATAATCCTTGATTTGATGGATAATGGAGCATCATAAATATAGAACCTAACTACAAAAAAGTGTGTAATTTACCATGTAGACCAACATAAACCCTAATAATCTGCTGGAATGATGGATGGAGGTCATAACAGACCTGTTTAGTGGTAGGTTTCTGTTCACATGGCACCATGACCAGCACGTTCCCCTCCTTGTGATACTTGCAGTAGTATTTAACCCACGTGACGCCCAAAGTCCCTGTTTGACACAGGAATAAAAAAACAAGACAGGCCTCATCACATCTGGGAATTTAAACAAGTCTTTACACGTAAAAACGCTCCATAGTTGACTCACTCTTCTCCTGACAGTACAGGTAACCCTCCATCGGCAGGTGACTGTGCATCTTAATGATCTGCGACGGGTCTTTCATCCTCTTCATCAGCTCCTCCATCTCCTCGCGGGTGCTCTCATAGTGGTTCCTCGTCTGCGGCAGAAAACCAGACGGTGAGGCTGATATTTGACATTTTACACTAGTGTACGAGAGCGTGAGGCTGAGCCAGATCTATAATTTGGCAAGATGAGAAAGTCAAAAACCTGTTTAAATATAGTTTTAAGAAGAATTCATCAGGTTTATCTATATGGACATTGTGTGTTTATGTTGGTTTTTTGATATTTTTTTAACCCGAAATGTCAAATGGTGTAAAAAAGAATGATAAATTAAGAATTTTAGACACTATATATACACACATTAGTTTACATAATAGGAAAAAGTAGAAAAGTACAAATGATTTTGACTTTCTTTGATCCTTTATCTGGATTTTTGGATCCTAAAGTGGATAAGACGCCATCAAACGCATCAAAAACGTATTTTTGTTTCCAGAAAAAACACTTGAAATAAGCTAAATTCTCTCTCAGTGGAATAAGATTATTCTGCTCAATATTGAACTAATTGTACCAAAAAACAAGATCTTTTCACCTGTTAAGATTTCAGTTTTTGCATTGATGAAAATCATATTTCACAGCTTTAATCTCTTAAATGTTATGCAGCATTCATGCACCTCTTGGTATATGGCAAATATCGATTTTATTTCTTTAAAATCAATCAAAATCACCTTTTTTCCCCTACTCCTGTGAAAAAAAATTCACATTTTTGAGGAAAAAAGTGCATCAAATCAACTTTAAACACATTATTTATTCTACTTTAGTGTTATCTCCATATTTCATGGAGATGATTTTGACTTTCTTTGATTCTTTATCTGGATTTTGGATCCTAAAGTCGATAAGACGCCATTAAACGCATCAAAAACGTCTTTTTGTTTCCAGAATAATTATTAATCACATCCAGACGTTTCATATCCGTCCATATCTGTGCATAAAGATTAAAACAGAGCAGGATGGGATGTAACCAGCTGGCTGGTGACCACTTTTCCACACCCAGGAGGTTCTTAAAGGAGTCGCAGCACAGATTGGTAATTGTTTTGAAAATGCTGCGTTCAAGTGTTGTTGGAAATTCCAGAATTTGGATAGAATTCCTGACTCATCACTGGGAACACTTCCAGGAATAATTAAATAATAATTTAATAATTAACAAAAGACAAAGATATACGTGTTAAAAGTAAGTAAGTAAATAGCTTAATTTACATAATAGGGAAAATTAGAAAATTATAAGTGATTTTGACTATTCAAACATGCAGAATATTCCCGTTTTATTGCACCTGTTGCACTTGTATTAGTAAGTGATTAGTAAAGTCAATTTAAATGTATATATAGCACATTTCATAAGGAAGGTGTTAATAATTAATCAATTGCTTTGGTCTTTTTTAATTAAACATACTATATTTTCTTTATTTTCATGACTATTTCCATGGTAGATTCTCACTGAAGGCATCAAAACTATGAATGAACACATGTTTATGGTGTTATGTACTTAACAAAAGCAGGTGAAATAACTAAAAACATGCTTTATATTATATAGCCACCCTTTACTCTGATTGATAAAGCAAGAAATTCCACTAATTAACCCTGATAAGACACAACTATGAAGTGAAAACCCAAAAAATAATGAAAATAAAATAAAGAAAACACATTGAATGAGAAGGTGTGTCCAAACGTTTGGCCTGTACTGTAATACATATATATATATATATATATATATATATATATATATGATTCCAGCTCTACCAGACGCCACACTCCAGTATCACAGCCTATTAAATGACATTATTATGTGGCAGCACTTACGTTCTGCAGGCTGAGCTGCAGCTCCTGTTTGTAGGGCATGAAGTCCTGAGTCATCTCCACCGTCAGGTTGTTGAGTGTCAGAATGCTGTGAAGAAACGCCAGCACCTGTCCACAAAGCAGCAAACATGCAGAATTAAAGGCCTCGTTAAATCACTGAGAAAACCGAAATGGTAACGGATGGAGTTATCTTGTTTTTGATGCAATTAGTCCAACATTAAGAAGAATTGTATTACTCCACTGATGATTTAGAGCATTTAAAGTGTTTTATTTTTCTGATTTAAGAAAACACATTAGCGTTTTTTTTAAAAACTAGGATTTCAGTTTTTGCATTGATGAAAATGATCCTTTCACAGCTTTAATCTCTTACATGTTATGCAGCATTCATGCATGGTATATGGAAAATATCGATTTTATTTCTTTAAAATCAATCAAAATCACCTTTTTTCCTCTACTCCTGTGAAAAAAATTCAATTTTTTGAGGAAAAAAGTGCATCAAATCAACTTTAAACACATTATTTATTCTACTTTAGTGTTATCTCCATATATTATATTGTTTTCACTCAGTTTTGTTGTGTACAGATCTCTCAGATTAAAAAAAAAATGTCGACATCCACTTTCTTAGGGTCCAACCAAGTGTGAGAATTTGATTTACACTCCTCATAATAAGTGGATTTTGCACATTTTTGGGGTTAATAACTATTAAACTAATAAAAAATGGTGTTTCTTCTATTTCATTATTAGTAAAATCAAAGGGAACTTTTACTTATTACATTAAAATTCAGACCAAACTCATGTAAATAACAATATCCCTATTTATTATGAGTGTAAGATAAATCATCTTCCAGTGGAATAAGATAATTTGATTTAAATGCCTCTTATAACTATTTATTTCACTAGGATGTAAGTCATAAATTACTTTAAACTTCCAGTTTACAGTTGAGAACAGTCAAAAACCACAGAACCGACTGAGATTTTCATTTATTTTAATTTCCCAGGCCTGTGTTTCCTGGAGCTCTGGTTACACCAGAGTGAGGAACTGAAGGGAAACCACCGAAAACAGAAAACTCACCGGCTCCACCACATCAAACTTCTTCCTGTCCTGGACCTGATGGATCTGGTACACGTACTCCACCGAGGAGTCGTAGAAGTTCACCCGCTCTTTGTCCAGGAGTTCATCAGCCTGCAGTGAGATGAGAAGATTAAAAGAAGAGGAAATAAAAAGCAGAGTGATGCTGAAATAAATGAAACGAAATCAGCCGACCTCCTGGAGCTGACTCTCCTTCTTCTTGGCAGAAAGACTCAGGTGTTTGTCTAACTGGGAGTAGTATTTCTCACTCTCCTTCTCAAACTTCTTCCTCTTTTCCTGCAGGATAATTAGAAAAAAAACTGAGATTATGGATATGAAGTTGCAGGATAAACATGCATGAGGAAAAACACTGCTTTATTTCCTATTTAAGGGACTTCAAATAGTCATAATCAGATGAAATCAGAGTAAAAAAATGAAAGAAATCAACAGAGACACTGAGATTTGACAGTACAGTTGAGTACAGTTGTGTTTAAAATAATTTCAGGGTGCTTAAAAATGCAAATAAAGATGAAATATTAATAATAATTTTGATTTTGATGCATTGGAGACACTGCATTTTATATCCTGAATCCTGAATGTGAAGGAAAACGTGTCATTTATTGAATTACTTTACAGAAAATGAAGAAAAATACATATTTGGCTGCTCAAAAAAAAGGAGAAGTGTTGAGATTTTCCTTTTACAAAGTCGAATATTTACAGAATAAACTGAAAATGAAGGATTTTCAGGATTTAACATCATGATATGGAGCCAGAAGTCCTTAGAAAACATGGTTATACCACTAAATATTAGTTTAGTGATTCACAGGAATGTTAAATCCTGAAGATTTTTCAGTTTATACAGTAAATATTTGAGTTTGACACAGCTATTGAACAGCCTGATATTCATTTTCTGTAAGACAGAAATAGAAATAGAAATATATATTATAAGGATTTTGGCTTTACAAATCAAACAACTATCAAAATATTATATCTTTATACACAGTAGGTTTTACTTTGGAGCCATTTATAGATATTTTTATTCCATTTAAACTTGTAATTTTTCATTTTAATTCTATTTTTAATAATTATTGGGCCTGTTCTCAACACAGCTGCACAGTTTATGTATGAGTCCGGTCACTAAAAACAATCTATTTCCATCAGCAGAGCACAACACATCATTGTGAGGAAGAACTAGATGTTTAGTTATTATATTGTTTGAGGAAGTCGGTCATAACATCCTGTTTGGGGGAAGTTTGCTGCCATTTGATTGTCACAGCACAGAAATACATCAAACTATTGGCAACGGAGCAGAAACGTCTCTCACCACTGCTGACGCATCTATTTCACAATTTAGTTGTTGGAGGATTTGAGGATTACTCACTTTTGTTAGTCCGATCTGCTCCTTCCTGAACTTCTCCAGTGGTTTGATGAGCAGATCAGAGGCGTTTTGTACCTAAAACAGAGAAGAAGCAGCTTGTTACTGCAGAATAATTCTAAATACATACATATATACCCTTTAAAACAAAAAAATACATTGATTTATTACTTAAAATGACCTATATATAGATATATATATATATAGAAGCATATTAGCATAAAAATAACATACCCCAGATAATGAGTTAGAATTTTTAATTTGGTGAAAATCTTCAAAAATTTAGAATAAAATTCTAGATATTCTGGTCATGTGACCTCATCCTCCAAAAAATAAAAGCCTAATTTCAGCCTAAATGTAAAAACATAGCTTTTATATCACAGCTTTTTAGGAAAAGTGTGAAAGTTCTGCTTTAAAATATATATAAATAGAGCGTTTTAGTAAAACTCTTCCATAATGACATGAGCTTCATTCACCAGATGAACTTTGCTGCTCTTTAAAACTGGATCCAGAAAACCTGGTTTAACAGGATCTGCTGCTGCTAACTCTGTATATGGGATGAAGTCAAACTATCATGTGGTGTAGCCCTAAGGACTTAAAGGTCTTAAAAAGGTTTATAGGAAAAAAATGTAAAAAAAAAAAAAAAAAAAAACATGTTATCAACTAGTTACATATTCTAGTTGAATTAAATATTAAAAATAATTGTGGTGACACACACAAAAAATCAGAGGTTTAAACGAGAAAATATATAATATAAAATATAATATTATTTAAATATATTTTTTAGGGATAATAAAAGGATAAAAGAATACATGTGATCAATTAGTTTTATATTCTAAGTGGATTAAATATTTCAAATATATTATTCTTTTCTGGTGACACCAAAAAAATTCAGAGGTTCAAATACTTATTATTATTATTATTATTATTATTATTATTATTATTATTAATATTATTATTATTAGGGATAGTGACAAAACTATCAAAAACATGGTACCAGAAAGTTTAACTCTCTTTATTGTTTTTTAAATACATTAAATATTATTATATTTTTTATTTATTTTTATTTATTTATTATTAGATTATATTATTATATTTATTTATTATATATTAATTATTAAATATTTGAAATTTCTTCGATGACACCAAAAAAAAAAATAAAAATAAAAATCAGAGCTTCAAATAAGAAGATAATTATGCAGATTATTTATATTTTTTGCAATTATTATTAGGGATAATGATAAAACTGTCAAAAACCTGGTATCAGAAATTTCAACTCTTAAAAAGTGTGTGTGTATATATATATATATATATATATATATATATATATATATATATATATATATATATATATATATATATATATATATATATATATATATATATATATATATATATACACACACTTTTATTCTTTTTAAAAATACATGCTCTTGAGTAGTTTTATATTCAAAGTGGATTAAATATTTAAAATATATCATTCTTTTCGTATCATATTCAAATCAGAGGTTCAAACACCTCAGAAAATATTGTGCAGATTATATTTTAATATAGTTTTTTAAAAAGGTTTTTTCAATTAATATTAGGGATAATGAAAAAAATGTCAAAAACATGGGAGCAGAAAGTTTAATTTAATCTTAAAAAGTTTAAATAAATAAATGCTATTAACTAGTTTTATATTATAGGCTGGTTAAATATTAAATTATTAAAATTAAACTGTTAAAGTAAAACAAATTAAAACAATAATACTAATAATAGATAAATCAACAATAAATAGCTTTTAGCAGGAAGTTTTTGACTTTCTCATCTTGGCAACTATTATTTGTAACTGACCCATTTAGAGTTTAATGATTCACACACGATAAAAATAGATTAAATGTAGATAAGAGAACAAACGATAAGGAAACTCACAGGTTTTATCTCATCACATTAGATGTGCATGAAATGCACAGCTGCGGGTGTTACTTATTAATAGAAAACTAATATGGAACCATTGAGAAAAGGGAAGAAGAGACACAAACGCAGAACTGAAAGTAGAATAACCAAGAAGAAGAAGTCACACATCGACTATTTAAATGTGTTTCTGAGTCTCAGGAACTCAAATAAATTGACAAAACACAGATGGAAAATGTGCTTCAGCAAAAAAATGGGATCAAATTTGCATCAAAATGAACAGAAAGTTCAAATTTGCATGCGTTTGTTTGCTTTATCGCGACGAGAGCTTTTACTGCAGGAAGTGCTGATGTGGTTTTTATATCTAATGAGGCTGTAATAGGATGCTGAGTCTGGACGCAGGAAGTCGATAACGTACCAACATCATCCTGTCGTCCTCCACTTCCTGCAGGAGGCCAGCGAACTCCTGGAAGGACTGAGCTGAGGAGGCGAGAACAAAGGACAGAAATTATTTTAAACACGTGGGTGTAATTTACTGTTTTCCTGCTATAAATGATAATAAACGTGGAATATCTCTACAAACACGAAGGTTATTAGACTTAAACCTGGATCAATAGAAATCTACAACATGTGAGGCGACTATAGAAGAGTCCGAATCTATTTATGTTGCTGTTATAGAGCAAATAAAGCTAGAATACTGAAAAAATATAGATAGAAAAAACTTTATTTAAAACCTAAACAGGACCAAACTGACCCAAATCATGAAAAAAACTCACTCACTCACTTTTTATCTCATATTTCTGACTTTTATCTCATGTTTTTTACTTTTTATCTCGTTTTTTACTTTTTATCTTGTGTTTTTTACTTTATCTCATGTTTTTTTTACTTTTTATCTCATATTTCTGACTTTTATCTCATATTTCTGACTTTTATCTCATGTTTTTTTACTTTTTATCTCATATTTCTGACTTTTATCTCATGTTTTTTTACTTTTTATCTCATATTTCTGACTTTTATCTCATGATTTTTACTTTTTATCTCATATTTCTGACTTTTATCTCATGTTTTTTTACTTTTTATCTCATATTTCTGACTTTTATCTCATGATTTTTACTTTTTATCTCATATTTCTGACTTTTATCTCATGTTTTTTTACTTTTTATCTCATATTTCTGACTTTTATCTCATGTTTTTTTTACTTTTTATCTCATATTTCTGACTTATCTCATGATTTTTACTTTTTATCTCATATTTCTGACTTTTATCTCATGTTTTTTTACTTTTTATCTCATATTTCTGACTTTTATCTCATGTTTTTTTACTTTTTATCTCATATTTCTGACTTTTATCTCATGATTTTTACTTTTTATCTCATATTTCTGACTTTTATCTCATATTTCTGACTTTTATCTCATGATTTTTACTTTTTATCTCATATTTCTGACTTTTATCTCATATTTCTGACTTTTATCTCATGATTTTTACTTTTTATCTCATATTTCTGACTTTTATCTCATGTTTTTTTACTTTTTATCTCATATTTCTGACTTTTATCTCATGTTTTTTTACTTTTTATCTCATATTTCTGACTTTTATCTCATGTTTTTTTACTTTTTATCTCATATTTCTGACTTTTATCTCATGTTTTTTTTACTTTTTATCTCATATTTCTGACTTTTATCTCATGTTTTGTTACTTTTTATCTCATATTTCTGACTTTTCATGTTTTGTGACTTTTATTGCATGTTTTTGACAGAACATGAAGAATATATTATGGAAGATTATAAAGGAGCCAAATTAATAATCATCAATAAATCATCAGTTTATGAAAGTAAATATAGCAAAAACAAATTTTATATTGTGTTTTAATACAGATAAAAATACTTTCAAATTTAAAACAAGATCAAACTGACCCGGCAAAAAAAAAATGAAATAGGAATGAAACTGATTCATAAGATCAGAGTTCAAAGGTCAATTATTTATCCATAAAATCCTATAAATCCAGAACATGAAGAATATATTCTATAAGATGTTTATTATTAAATAATCACACAAACAGCTCTAATCTACATTAAATATCTAAATAGTCTCTACTACTGATATTATATTAAACTATTTTATTATTGTATTGATGATTGATGATATATATTGATGCTGTAACAGTAACATTGTGTTTTACTACAGATAAAACACTTTATTTAGTGTTGGAGCTGAGGTTTTCTCATATAATACATGAATAAAACTCAAAGCTGCTGCTGGATCAGGTGTTTCTTCATGAAATCCTGCATCAACATGGATTCCTGTAGTTTTGAGATGACATTTCAGCTTCTTCATACACATTCGTGTGCTTTAAAAACAGAAGTTTCACGTTGTTTCCTGTTTTGCCACTTTCAACACGCGGGTAGGGGAAGCCGCTGTCTTTTTTTTTTAACAAGCGGTTTAGTTTTCAACCGAGAAATTCAACATATTTATGAGCCTCTCCTCTCTGTGAGAGTCTAGTGTTAATAAACAGAAACCTCCTCCAAGTTCCCTCTAAACCTCCCGTCTCATCGTGGAGACTCTAACAGTGTGTTCAGCAGAGCATCTGGGTTTTCTCACCAATATTAATCTCATCGTCTGTCAGGGAGTCGCCGATGAAGTCGAACTGGAACCCGCTGAGGGTCTGGGAAAGCTTCTGAACCGCCAGGGAGTAGGCTGGAAAACAAAAAACTGGTCTAAAAAACTAAATTCATACTCATTGTCTCTAAAGGTAGCATATACATCACCTGTCAACAGTTATAGAACACCTTGATTTATCAGTTTTTCTTTAAATTGTCTCATCTGATGGATGATGATGGTCTGATGTGGATTATGTTGCTGTAGGATGAACTCCTGACTAACTAGGTCTAGACCAGGGGTGTCCAATCCTGGTCCTGGATTTGGTGTGGGTGCAGGATTTTGTTCCAACCAAGCAGTTACACACCTGATTCTACTAATGAAAGTCCTTAACTAGGGCTCCTGATTAGTAGAGTCAGGTGTGTAACCTGCACCCACACCAAATCCAGGACCAGGATTGGACACCCCTGGTCTAGATCATGGGGTTCTGCTGAGCTCTAGAGCTCTAGTCCTAGAAAAGACCCAGACATCAGGCTTCATCCATGCTGATATACAGACGGGGGTTAATTTTAAACACTTTAATCACTTTATTTAAGTCCATTACTGCAGAAAAGCTGCATGTCTAAGTTGTTAACTATTAATGGATTCCTGATAATTGATATCTCTCTTTTTTTTTAATTAACTGATTATTTTTGTACCATTTAAATGTCCCATATTCTACACTTTCCTGTTTTTATGTGGAATTTTTCATCCCTAACCAGATTTGAAGCAGCAAAGATCATCTCAGTATAGTTTTCCACTTCTTTTCTCCAGCTTCTTCCTCCTCCTCTTTAAATGGCTGTTGGTGGTGACTGTATAGTTGTGACATCACAACTTCACATAAGTCATGACTGGCTCAGTTTCTGAATACAGGCTGTGTCTGTTTCTCTGTGGATTGAGTGTTTTTTAAACATGGGACAGTATGAATACACTCTGCTGTCATATATACAGTAAATAAATAAATCTAGAAGGTTTTATTGGAATTAAACTGATTAAATTTCAATAAAAGAGTAAAAATGTCTGTTCTAAAGCGTCTGAACTGTCGTGTATACGCAGCCAATATGAGATATTTTCCCTGTGATGTCTGGCTTTTATTATAAAGACTAAACAGTCTGTTAGATCGATCCTGATCCTGAGCAGAGATTTAGCCTCGAGGAAACTGGCTAAAACATCCAGTATCAGGTTTTAACTCCTCTATAAATCTTATTTCTCGTGACGAGATCTGTGTCACATTTTCGACTACTCCACATGTTTTTTTTTCCCTCTTCAACCAGTTTTTTATTGTGTTTTGGATTCTTTTGTGCATTTTTTAAGCAGCTTTTGTCCACTCATAAGAGCCTGGCAGACACATGAGGCTTTAACTGGAGATGTTCTTCAGCCTGATCACAGGAAAACAGACGAAAAGGAGATTTTAAGATGAGCCGCAATGATTAATCCATTAGTTGTCAACTATTATATTAATCAACAACTATTCTAATGATCTATTTGAGTCATTTTTAGGAAGAAAATGTCCAAATTCTCTGATTCCAGCTCCTCTTCTCTGAGTATTTGGACTGAATTGTGGATTTTTTGTGGCTATTACTTGAGTAGAAATGTTAAAAGTATCTGATATTTATTGTACTTTAGTAGAACTGTAACGATTATCTGATTAATCAATTAATTTTAGTTTTTAATGATTATAATAAAGCAGTTTTTAATCCGATTTCTGCCTCAACAAGGTTCCAGCTGCAATGATTAGTTGGTTTGAGTCATTTCTAAGAAGAAAATGTCTAAATTCTCTGGTTCCAGCTTCTTTTCTCTGATTATTTCCTGGTTTCTTTAGTCTCTATAATAATAAACTGATGATCTTTGGGTTGTGGACTGTTGCTCTGGACAGAAAAAGACATTTTAGGTTGAATTTTTAACTACAGGAAACAGCGATTGACATTTTACATCCATTTTATGAATCAAACAACTAATCGAAGTTAAATCAGGGGGTCAAACATGTGGCCCGGGGTCCAAAACCGGCCGCTAAAGGGTCCGATCGATGGCGGTAACAAAAACTGCACCACTTCCTGTTTCTTTGAGAATCTTTCAGGACTCCAGGGATAAAATATTCACAGTTTTGATTCGTGAATGTTTTCTAAGATAGAAAATAACTTCACCTGCTGCTTAAAACAATAAATACTGATCAGCGAGCAAATGGAAGTGAAATGCATGAAAATAAAATAACAGACTTTTTTCTTATGTCATCTCTACTGATTTCTAAATTAAAGGTGAATTCAGGCGTTTAAATATTAAGAATTTATTCCTTTGCATAAAAAAAAGAGGAGAAATTTGTAGGTGTTGTTATTTATATGTAAAAAATGTCATGTGGTGTAACCATTTAAACATTTAACAAAGCATCCTATCAACTAGTTTTACATTCTAGGTGGATTAAATAATTAAAATTTAGTTTTATGGTTTTACTGTTTGACATTTCACGTCAAAAAAGGCTCAATCTGTGTGCTTTTTGTAAAAGAAAAATAAAAAAGGGTATAAATGGACTTTTAAATGACATGAAACCACTGTATAAAACTGTATTTTATAAAGTTTTTGACTTTATTATCTTGCCAACTGTTATTTTGGTCATTGACAAATAACGTTTGTCATTTAAAATTCCATTTGTACCATTTTTTGACACAAAATGCCAAATGCTGCAACTGGGAAATAATATAAATCTAGTCTATAGCATGTTTTAAGTGATAATTTACATAATAATAATAGATGTTATCCATTTTTACTGGTCTGACCCCATTGAGATCTAACCTCAGTTTAACGCCACTGATTTAAATAATCAATAACAGATTAATTGAGTGTCAGAACAGTCGTTAGCTGCAGCGCTAATTGTCTGGGTTCAGGAACCCGTGACTCTGGCTATTATCTGGAGTGAATACACTCTGCTGCAGCCACAGTGATGGGTTCTGTCTCCGAGGTGAAAAGCAGCCAAACAAAACCAACAGTGTCTCCACCATCATCATCATCATCAGCAGCATCTCCTCCTCCACTAATATACACATCTAATGTACTGGAAGCATCCGCCCGGGTCCAGACTATCAGCTGGAATCAGGAGGAGATACAGACATGGGAGGTGGAGAAGCAGCAGGTGTCATTTCAGGTTAAAGAAGGAGCTTCAGATGGTTAAATGTAGAAAAAAAATGTGAAAAATGCTAATTTAAATGCAGCAAATGGTGTAATTTGAGAGCAAAATCAAGACGCTCTAATCAATGCATAATATCAGCCTTCAGATTGAGCTACTCACAAATTAATCACACATTTTCATCTGTTGTAAATGCACCTTAAAGGGATATTTTTCATGTTTTTAATACTCTCAACATGTGAGTGGATACAAGTCTGATTATAATTATTTGGAAGAATGAGAAACAGTCTCATTATTAACATAAAACCATCAGTTTGGCTTTTAAAATGGTCCAAATTGGTTGTCAGATCTGGTTCTTGTCCGATCATAGTCAGCATCAATCAATTAATCAATCAATCAGGCAGTTAATAGTCAGGATTTGGAGATTTTACAGAATTTAACAGACTGATTTAATAAAGTTTTGTTCAAATACTTAATTTAGTCAAAGTATAACACCTCTGGTCACAACTAGTTACAAAATCCTGGGAATTTTCTATTGGAATTAACAGAAATATACAGGAATAAATGTAAATGAATTAAAACTTTACAAAAAATGAAGGTTGGCTCTTTACAGGGAACTGAATTATGTATTCGGGGAAAACTCATCTTGGCTAAAACAACCAGATTTAAAGGGATAGTTCAACATTTCTGAGAATTCGTCCATCATCATAATCCCCATAGTCATAGAAATAGATGCTTTACCTAATATACACTACTGTTCAAAGGTTTGGGGTCACTTAGAAAAAACTGTTGTTTTTTTCAATGAAGATAACTTTAAGCTAATGATACATACACTCTATACATTGTTAATGTGGTAAATGACTATTCTAGCTGCAAATGTCTGGTTTTTGGTGGAATATCTAGTTTAGATGCATAGTTTTGATGAAAAATGTTATAAGGATAATAATAAATGATTAAAAACCCTTGATGCTATCATGTTAGCACAGCTAAAACACATTAGCTGCTTAGAGAAGCTAGAAAACTGATCTTCAGATGAAAAAAAGTATTATTTCAAATACAAATCATTATTTTTAACCTTGTTAATGTCTTGACTATATTTTATATTCATTTTACAGCTCATGGTGGTAAATAAAAGTGCCACTTCTTAAATTGTCTGGGTGACCCCAAACCTTTAAAAGGTAGTACATAATACCACATATCCTGTTTCTGTAATACTCCCACAGCATCTATAACCAGTTTATACAGGGTTCCTGTTGGGTTCTATATTAGTTATAGTTATTTAATTTACACTAATAAAGAAGAAAGTGTGTCAAAATACAAGAAAAAGTCATGAATTTTGATATCTGGGTCTTAAAATGTGTCCAGTATTGTAGCAGCTGATAATATCTTATCTTATTAAGTAATATCTTATTATTAGTGACCCCAAACTTTTGAACAGTAGTGTATATAATATATAATAGTATTAATATTTAACTTGCAAATATTAAATACAAATGTATTCGTACAGTACACAGGCAGCTGGTTAATTGCATGTTTCCAAAATTCCAAATTTTCACTTCCAATGGAAAGTTTCCGCCCTTTTGTGACCAAATACTCAGATGCATTTACTGCAAAGTCAAATAAGAAAAAAATAATTTTAAAAAAGGAAAAAAAGAGAGAGAGAGAGAGAGAGAGAGAGAGAGAGAGAGAGAGAGAGAGAGAGAGATGCTGTTTGGAAACAAACAGAACCAGTCATCCTAACATCTGCACCAGGACCCATGACTGCTTGGTCTGCTCCCAGGGGAGCAACTAGCACCTCCTCCCACCCTGCCTTGATGCTGGAGGCCCACACACACACACACACACACACATATATAATACACACACACACACAGGCCCCACTGATGCTCAACCTGTCAACTCATCACATTTGCGTGCAAAGTGCACGCGCCATAATGCGTAAAGACGCGCGCGCTTACCCTTGATCGCGGTGATCACACTGTTGCCGTCTTTTATCAACTCTTTGAGAAATTTGCTGGATCTGTCCAGCTCCAGCTCGTAGCACTTCAGCGTCTCCCTGAAGTCCGGACTGTCCACATAGCAGTCGCTGAACTCCAGAGGAGGGTGGCCCATTTTTGGCCTTCTCTCTCTCTTTTTTTGGACAATAGAGAATTTGTTATAATGAGCCACGCAGCCTACGCTCGTCTACAGCATTTTCTGCTGCAGCAACTCGCATCTGCTCTTTGGAGGATCCGTGGTGTCCGTGGGAGCCTGCGGCGGCCGCGGCTTCGGGGCTCCAAACGCCGCAAACTGCGAGGAAAAAGTCGCTTTGCGCTCACTTCTCTTTTCCTGCGCCCGACGCGCAGTTTAAACTCTCATCTAATTGTTTCCCCGGAGCCTCGTTCACACTTTTCCTTGTTGCGGTGTCGTGATTAGAAGAGTGGCTCAGAATCCACTCGGACGCGTCCCATTCCGGAATGTGCGTCACTTTCTTCGATCCTTTTCGGGTCCTTTATCTGGATTTTTGGATCCTAAAGTGGATAAGACGCCATTAAACGCATCAAACGCGTCTTTTTGTTCCCAGAATAATTATTAATCACATCCAGACGTTTCATATCCGTCCATATCTGTGCGTAAAGATTAACACAGAGCGGGATGGGATGGAACCAGCTGGCTACGAGTTCTCACAAAAACTCCCACTTTTCCACACCCAGGAGGTTCTTAAAGGGGTCGCAGCACAGATTAGTAATTGTTTGGAAAATGCTGCGTTCAAGTGTTGTCGGAAATTCCAAAACTTGGATAGAATTCCCAACCAAAAGTCCCTGTTACTCATCCCTGGGAACACTTCCAGGAATCAGAATCAGCTTTACTGGCCAAGTTTGTGCCAAACAAGGAATTTGACTCTACTCTCTGTATGAATAAATAATTAACAAAAGACAAAGATATGATATAAGTGTTAAAAGTAAGGAAGTAAATAGAAAGAAATGTGCAAATCTTAGTTTACAGAATAGAGAAAAGCAGAAAAGTATTAGTGATTCTATTCAAACATGCAGCTGCATTCCAGAATATTCCTGTTTTACTGCACCTGTTGCATTTGTATTAGTATATAATAATGTATTTTATAGCACATTTCACAAGGCAGGTGTTGCAATTACAATTGCTTTGGTCTTTTTTCCCCATTTTTTCCTATATATATATATATATATATATATATATATATATATATATATATATATATATATATATATATATATATATATATATATATATATATATATTTATATATATTTATATATATATATAAAGAGGCCCTTCTGCATTATTGCATATGGAAAAGTCCAAATTTAGAGATTTGTTGATGAAATCAACTTATCGATTAGTCAAAAATCAGTCAAATAGTTGATAATTCAGCCGAGAACAGCCTCATCTAATTATATCTCATAAATCAACCAAAAGAAATCATTAACAAATAAAAGAAAGTGAGATTTAACAGACAATTATTCAATATCAAATAAATAAATGTATTTTTGTTGCATATTTCTTTTCAGAAGTAGATAATTCTTTAATTTACAGACCAGATACAGTAAAGAAACTTGATATATGACATATTTTAAATGGGAGCAGCCACATTTCTATAATAAAACAGTAAAACTTCCCTGAATAAATCAGTAAATGTCATTTAACCTATAGTTTCACCGGGTTTTGGAGGCAAATCAAAGCAGTTCTCTGATGAACCTGTTGTGTGTGGACTCTTGAACGTATCATGGGAATGTGATTATAGCAGAGACAGGTCAGTCACACCTGCATGTGACTGGGTGTGTTTCCTGCAGGAAACAACAGCCACATCAAGGTGTTGTCCACAAACTACGACACAACTACAGTAAACCTGCAGCAAATGTTGACCTATAAGATGCAGCTATTAGTCTAAAACTAGGATAATGTCACTTTATTAATATAATTAGCCAAGTCATTTTTTCAATTAATGGGAAAACACAAAAAACTTTATCAAATTTAGAGAATATTCTACTTAATATTCATGTTAACAGTGGATGATTGTGGACATACATAGAACTTTTCTGAACATTCTTCTGTGACTTTATTCAACTTTAAACCTGGATTAAACTGTCCTTTTATTCCATAGTGAATTAAACTACTTTTTCATCACTTTCTCTTCTTTGTCTGTTTTTATTGAACGTAACTCATCTCCAACGTCCAGTTTTGACGACTTTTTGAAACCTTGAAAAATGAAGTGATGACACATGTTTAATTCTTTATATTTGGCTGCATATTTATTGAATTTATTGATATGCACAGCACTTTATATTAAATTATTATTAAAGTATAACTTGTGAAATTTAGACTATAAAACACTAAAACCTAAAGCCTTTATCACTCACCAGTAGAAATACATTTTTCATTGTTAAACATCATGAAAGCTGTTAAACTGTTATTTTATCCTGATTTGGGCAAAACACTTTTAACTTAAAAAATAAATAAATAAAACGTCCTAATTAAAATGTTCATTGTCCTACATGACATAAAGAATCTGATCCTTTCAACTCAGGATTAACCAACTCAACGATATTTAACTACTTAAGCCTCAGGTCTATTTTTCAGTTTTCCTGCTATAAATGATAATAAATGTGGAATATCTCTACAACCACAAAGGTTATTGGACTTAAACCTGGAATTAAAATAAATCTACAACATGTGAGGTGACTACAGAAGAGTCAGAATCTATTTATGTTGCTGTTATAGAGAAAATATAGTTAGAATATTGGAAAAATATATAAAATTGTGTTTTACTACAAATAAATATACTTAATTTGAAACAAGACCAAACTGACAAACCAAAACTGAAATAGGCTGAAATTATCTGCAATGAAAGTTCAGTGATTAATAAGATAAGAGTTCAAAGGTCAATTATTTGTCCATAAAATCCTATAAATCCCACTGAGGATCATTCCAGAACATGAAGAATATATTCTGTAAGATGTTTATTATTAAATAATCACACAAACAGCTCTAATCTAAATGAAATATCTAAATAGTCTCTACTACTGATATTATATTAAACTATTGTCTTATTGTATTGATGATGTGGATATTGATGATATATATTGATGCTGTAACAGTAACATTGTGTTTTACTACAGATAAAATACTTTATTTAGTGTTGGAGCTGAGGTTTTCTCATATAATATATGAATAAAACTCAAAGCTGCTGCTGGATCAGGTGTTTTTTCATGAAATCCTGCATTAACATGGATTCCTTAGTGTTATTTAGAGTTGTAGCTGAGGTTTTCTCCTGTGATTTATCACTAAAAGTCAACGCTGCTGCTGTATTTTAACAGGTTAAAACTATCAGATGTGGAAAAAATCCTCCTCACCTCACTGTGAATATGAAATATTTTTCCAGCTGTTTGTTATCTCTCCACATCTCCAGACATGTGAAAGCTGCTGGTTTGGTGTCACAGAAGTAGGACGGGATCCACTTATTGTTTATTCATGCATTAAACTGTGAAGATTTTGGGCAGACGCACAAATACTTTCACTCACACCAGAAGTCTGAGGAGCTGTCATCTAGCACGGCCATTTAAAATGGATTTAAAAGAAGGTTATGAGCTGTAATTCAGTTTTTCCTATAGTCAAAAAGAACACTTCAGAAACCCACAACTACAACCTTCCTCGGAATAATAAAGTCACTTTTTTCCATTCCTGTTTGTGGGGTTTGTCATTACAGATACCTACAATTCACTTCCAGTTATTCTGCTATGTAAATTACAGATATCTGTAACTGAACAGTAGTAATTCCAGTTTGAGATACCTACTATTCACCACAATTATAGATATCTGCATGTCCCTCTAGAGATATCTAGGGTAGATATCTACAGCTGTGGAAAAAACACAAGAAACCACCGCATTTCTTTTTTTACCTATTGAAAACAGCACCAGGATGGAATAAAGTCACACAGGAACACTGGTAAAGACTAGCGGAGATTAAAAATAAGGGTTATTTATTGCAGCAATCATCGATTTCTGAACTCTTCTTAAGCCTAAACATTAGTTATAAGTTGTTTTAAAATGAATTTGACCTTGTTTGAGGTCTGAAAACATTGCATCTCTGCAAATAAATGCTCTAAATTATAATATTTTTATTTTTTTTGGAAATGTTGTCAGTACAAAAATGTTCCTTTAGCCCAAACAAATACCTATAAGTAGTAAAATCAGTCGTATTTTTTTCCAGAGCTGCATATCTGGAGTTATGACGAGTCAAAGTGAATTTGTGGATATCTCCAACTGGAATTATGACTAATCAAACTGTAATTATAGATATCTCCTTCCACACCTAGTGAGAATGTAATCACTGATATCTGGAATGGAATGGTAACACACCTAGAGAAATAGAGAAACATGCATGAAGTTTGACATATCTATAGCTTATAGTTTCTCATTATTCTCAGTAAAAACTGAATTACAGATACCTGCAAGTGTCATTTAAGATGTGTGAGGATTTGAATGAACACTAAATTACACATCTGTAATTAAATAGTCACAATTACATTACAGACATCTGGAATGAAACATGCAAATATTCAGAAATACGTTGATATTAATAATGTTAATTCCAGATCATTAAATTCAGCCTTTAAATGATAAAATGGTTTGATGAACTTCTGATGTTCTGCAGTGACTGATAGTGACCTCCAGATGTCATCCTATAGACTGAACTGAAGCAGCAGACACACACACACACACACACACACACACACACACACACACACACACACACACACACACACACACACACACACACACACACACACACACACACACACACACACACACACACACACACACACACACACACACAATTTGAACCCTTTTATCCAAATAAAATGCCCCAAACCCCCCAAAAACCTAACGATCATTGTTAATATTTCATTATTAACTCCATTAATAACTATTCTATCAATATTTAATGCAATGATGTTCCTTACCTCTAACAGGTGATGGTCTAATCAGGATAATTCACTTGTTTTTCAATACTTTTCTTAATGTTTCATCACTTGGTTATTTTTTTGAAATACAAATATATAAAACATAATAATTGTACACAACATTTACATTTTGTTTTACATATCTGCACAGTTTGTGAAGTGTAAATTAACATATATGTGAAATTTCAACAACACATGCTTTATATAAAACAATAAAAGCATCAAGATACAATTTAAACAGTTGTTTAAAAGGGGGAAATAGTTAAATGAATACAAATTAAATACTAACACTACTTAAATACGACTTTTTCCTATTTTTTCTAGATCCTCGAACTTTAAAACACGTCAATTTGACTCGTAACACAACAGGAGGGTTAAATTATTTTTTTAATCCACCAACTATATTAACTCACACATTTCAGTCAGTTACTCAAACATTAAGTTCATGAATATTCAGGTAAAATCCTCCTAATTTAATAGCATTTGCAACCAGGGACTGATACTTGGATCAAGTCAAAAACAGCCTGTTAACAGTGATTAAATCCTTCTATTTCAACATTTAGGAACAGGTTATGACACATTAAATCCTCCAGGCATCGTTTACACATAATTACTCTATAGTTTGTCTGGGTGGTGACAGCAGAAGCTTTAAATCCAGCTGTGCATTCACTCAGAATATCTGCATAAGAACCAGCTTCCTATTATTAGTTTGCTGCACAGATTTTATAGATTAGATTGAAGCAGATTCTGTATAAATTTACATGCATGAAGCAGTTGAAAGGATTTTATTGAGTTTGCTGCATTTGAATAATGATGCGGTGAGTTTCTCAGCTGGTTTTGTGGAGGAAAATGCATTTAGTTTGCTGGTTTGGTTACTTCAGCGTAGTATAATGGTGGCCAATGACAGTAATAGGTTATATAAGGCTGATAGTTTCCATCAAGCAGTGCTGCAGGGTCCACAAATAATCATCTGGATGCATCTGGATGCATCAAACAGATGCTTTTTTATCATAAAGCATTATAACACACACTTATGATTGATTCCCATTACTTCCCTGGACATTAGCATTAGAATAATCACCTTTTAACTGTAATATTCAGGTTTATGTGCTGCTTTAGGTCCCCAAATCAGAGAAAGATTCCCACTTCAATGTCAACTTTATTTATAAAGCTCTTCAATAACGTACAGCACACACACAAAACTAGAAGAGAATAGAAATATGAAAGATGATAAAATCCTAAAAATGGCAATAAAATTATCATGAATTAAGCTAAGAAAAACAAGTGTTTCCAGATTATAATTAACCTGTTAAAATACAAAAAACCCTGATGCAGCAGCAGCAGATAATTTAGCTTATTTCAAGTTTTTTTTCTGATTTGGGTCAGTTTGGTCTTATTTTAAGTTTTAAATAAAGTTTTTCTATTTATATGTTTCTTTTGCAATATTCTATCTATATTTGCTCTATAACAGCAACATAAACTGATTCTGACTCTTCTTAATTCCAGGTTTAAGTCCAATAACTCTCATGCTTGTAGAGATATTCCACATTTATTGCCATTTAGAGCAGAAAATCTGAAAAATAAACCTGGATCTTAAGTGGTTAAAAGTCACTTGTGGGGAGAAATCCCACAGTTTTGGGGCCTGGGTCTGAAAACAGGCTTGTATTGATGATAAAAGCTAAAACACATATATATGGGAATCATATATATCATATATTTTCCCCGACTATATTTAAGTTCCCTGTTAAAGGTCAATTTTATAAATTTTGCATTTACTCTCATTTATTCCCATTAATTCCCATGGAAACGCCAGAATCTTACAACCCTACTGGTCGGTTTATGTGTGTGTGAGTCAGTGACCTTCTTCTTCCATTGAGATTCAAAGTTCAATGGCATCATTCATTCCGATTTTAATCTAAAAGTGAATTGGAGTTCATGCATCATGCTGCAAACAGTAGGCAGCGAAAAAGAAACACAATCAATTAATCCCACTGAGCAGAACTACGTCAACGTGTGGTTAAACATCAGGCGGCTGCAACAATGTGGTTGTAAAGACGAGATCAGCCTGATTATTACCATAATAAACCCTTGTCCTCTTATCGGTGGATTTCATGGGTCATTCCTTCGTGTTTTACTCCATATTGCGTCAAAAACCGTCCTCCACTTCCTCTGCAGGACACAGCACAATGAGGCCGGCCGGACGGCCCGCGGACCCCCACACGGATTCCTCAGCTGGTGCAGAAATTAAAACGTTTGATCAGAACTCTGAAGCTGTTTTTGTTTGGTGCGGCTAAATGGGGCCATTGTATGCAAATGTGGCGCACACAGAAGCATATGACCTATCCAGTGCAGGGCAGTGGCTAGTGTGAGAGAAAACCATTAGCAATGCAAAGTCATGGTGCTCTGATACTCTTGTTCACGGTCACAGATTGAAGAAGAGACCAAAAAAACAAAAAGGGCGTCTGCTAATGTGGTCGTAAATGCTCCTGGATGTTGTGCTTTATTCTGATCTGCAGCTGAAGGTAAGATCCTTTTGTTCCTATGTTAGAAGATGATGTCGCTGTGGACGTGGATGTTTGATGTGTTTAAATGTTTGTTTTAAATGTTGGTTTACTTTACAGATTTATTACGGCATAAAATAGACGGTGAAATGAGGTTTTTTCGAGAAATTCCATCCAAAAGATGATGTTTCATCAAAAAAAAAGCTGTTTTCTATCATTTAAATTCAACTAAAACCATAAATCTGGTCAGTTCACGGGCTCCTCTTATCCTCTGAATCATCATACGACACTTTTCGGTGCACGAAACGGTTTTCCTGCCAAAAAACGAGGGCGTTACACAGGGTGCAGATGTCCACTTTGCATGCTATACGCCATGGCGGCTGGTGAAAGTATTGTCACATGACGCGTGGTGCCAGACCTCGGTGTTGGACTCTTAAGTGGCCTGCCAAGCGGCGAGGGGAGCAGAGAGGCTCCCTTCTTCTCTGGATCCACATCCATGCCAAACCAGCGGCTCAACATTGTCCTCCACGCTGCCTCTTATGCCTCTTACACCTCCTGCTGAGCCCGGTAAACAACGCCGACATTTATACCAGGAACAGGACGACCAGTGATAGGCAGAACAATGGAGATGCTTCAATTTAAAACAAAAAAAAGCAAAAACACAGAAGGGTCTAGATTAAATTCACTAAAATTTATTAGCTATTGGGACTAAATTGTCCCCAGAGCTGCAGGATTCTGTAACTTCTGCACTTAAGTTGTGATTGTAAGTTTCTAGCTTCTTTTATTATAATAAATATTTACTATATTTCCATTTATTCTCTGGTCACCATTAGATTGAACCTGCAGCTTCATCATTATGAGGCTGTAGTGACCAATTTAATTAATTTAGTCTATTTAAGTAATAATTACAGTATAAACCAATATATAGTAATACTTTATTGTACAAATACATAAGATTTTATTCTGCATTTCAGGTGAGATAATTTAATTGCTAATTATCTCACTTTCTTAATTTATTCTTCATTCTACTAGTTTTTGAAATAAGATGTTCCTACTTTGGCACAATGATGATCTTTACAAGGATAAATATATATATTTTAATTAGTTAAACTATTTATATAGAACAAACAGTAGTATAAAAATAGTAATCAGATAATAGAATTTAATTCCTAATTTATTCTTAATTATCTCAGTTTCTTACTTTATTCTTAATTTTAAAAAGTTTAACACCAGATTTTAAAATATATTTCCACTTATGTCACTATGATGATTTTTACAAGGATAAATATATACATTTTTATTGGTTTAATAATTTGTATAGAATAAACAGTAGTACAAAAATAGCAATCAGGTGAGAGAATTTCATTTTAATTATTAATTTATTCTTAATTAATTCATTTTATCTCAGCTTCTTAATTTATTCTTAATTTTTAAAGGTTTACTACTAGTTTTTTTTTTAAAAATAAGATATGTTTCCACTCTATATCTTTCACTATAATGATTTTTAAAGGAAATATGTTATTGATTTTAGTTTTTTTCCTTTGTGACCACTTTTTTGCAAAGAGTATTTAAAGTATTTGGAGTTTAAATAAGATATGTTTCCACTTTGTTACTATAATGATTTTTACAATGATAAATATATATATTTTAGTTATTTAGTTAATGATGATGAGCAAACAGTAGTACAAAAATAGCACATTTGGGATAATTATAAATATGGAGCCAAGGAGCATAAATAGTTTGGAGGCTAAATTAAATGGGAAAAGTGATTTAATTTGCCTTTGAGAGCATTAATTTTTTCTTTTTTTTAGGAATGCATATTTAAGGTATTTGCAGTTTGTATAAACAGCTTTTTTTTTTAGAATTTTTTTTGGTTTCGAGTCTCTTGGTCTGATGTTTTATGTTTGTTTTATGCAAATTTCAAGATTCAGAAAAAACATTATTTTGCTGGATGGCTAATGTTTGATGTCCTATTTTTTTATTTTATTGCACATGAAAAATCAAACAGAAGGAAATATTTCTATTTTTAATGTGAATCAAATCATTTTTTTTATATTTTACTGTTTAGGACAAAGTAAATTCACAATACCTGTAATATGAAAAAAACTTTAGCATATTTTTAATCCATTTTTTTGACATTTATGTCGTGTTGGAACCTCGTCACTATGAGGCTGTAGTGACCATCCTATGTAAGATTTATTTCTTACCACTTACTTCTTTCTTACTTCAAGTGAAATCATTTAATTCTTAATTATCTCACAGGAATCTAGAGCCAAGGAGAATAAATAGCTTGGGGATTGTATTAAATGGGAAAAAAAGCTTGAATTTGCCTTTAATCGCAGTTTTTTGGAACGAGGATTCAAAGAATTTGGAGTTTGTTTAAACTGCTGCCAACATTTTGCTGGATCGCTGTTGTTGGACATTCTGTGGATCCTATTTTTATTTTATTGTGCATGAAGAAAGAAACAGAATGAGATTTTTTTACTGTGTAAGAAGAAGTAAATAGTCCTTTCTGTATGTGAAAAACCTTTTATTGAATCCATTTTTACATTTATGTTGTATTGCAACGTCATCACTATAAGAATTAAACCAGTTTAATTAATGTAGTTTATTTTAGTGCCAATAAAGGAAATATACAAGACTTTATTGTACAGATAAGTGAGAGAATTTCAGCATTTCTGTTGCAATATTAATAATTGACAAATTATTCGTGTTCATGTTGGTTTCTTGTCATTTAAAAGTCCATTTGTATAATTTTTTTTTACAATAATCTGGATTTTATGTGATTTGTTGACACAAAATCAATACTTGTTAATAGCATGTGTTTTTTAAAACCTTTTTAAGAGAGTTAAACTTTCTGGTACCAAGTTTTTGACTGTTATTGCAAAATACAATCCACACAGTATTTTCTCTGGTGTTTGAACCTCTCTTTTTTTCTTGCATTTTCTCCATTAGACCCGGAACCAAAGATGAACTGGGCGTCCTTTTATGCTGTCATCAGTGGCGTGAACAGACACTCCACGGGCATCGGTCGCATCTGGCTCTCCGTGCTCTTCATTTTCCGCATCCTGGTCCTGGTGGTGGCGGCGGAGAGCGTCTGGGGCGACGAGAAGTCGGGCTTCACCTGCAACACGCAGCAGCCCGGCTGCAACAGCGTCTGCTACGACCACTTCTTCCCCATCTCCCACATCCGCCTGTGGGCCCTGCAGCTCATCCTGGTCTCCACGCCGGCCCTGCTGGTCGCCATGCACGTCGCCCACCGCCGACACGTCGACAAGCGGCTCTACAAGATGTCGGGGAGGACCAACCCCAAAGACCTGGAGCAGATAAAGACCCAGAAGATGAAGATCACGGGGGCCCTGTGGTGGACCTACGTCATCAGCCTGCTGTTCCGCATCGTGTTCGAGGTGACCTTCATGTACGTGTTTTACATCCTGTACCCCGGCTACAAGATGATCCGGCTGGTCAAGTGTGACTCGTACCCCTGCCCCAACACGGTGGACTGCTTCGTGTCGAGGCCCACGGAGAAGACCGTGTTCACCGTGTTCATGCTGGCCGTGTCGGGGGTCTGCATCCTGCTCAACATCGCCGAGGTGGTCTTCCTGGTGGTGAAGGCCTGCAGCAAGCAGCTGCACAACTCGACTATGGGGGGTTGGATTCAGAAGCTTTGCTCGTACTAAACGGGGAAACGCGGGTTTTAACGCCTGCGCGGAAAAGGGACGACACGAGCGGGTCTAGATCCGGATAACGGCTATTTAACTTGTAAAGGAAATATACTGGACAGCACAGTTTGATGATTGTTGTAAAAACAAGCGTGCAATACATCCGGAGTTCTCGCCTGAATTCAGGTGCTATTTAAAAAACATTCGAGAAATGTATTATGTCAGTGGCGTGCACAGGGGGGAGATTGTTGGAAGAAATCACAAGTTCACATTTTGCTCGGTTTGCATTATACAACAATTAGTTTTCTTTTTTTCAATTATGAAAATGGAGCTTTAAATGCCCTTTTGGGAGTTAAAAAGTGCCTTCTTGGAAGCTAAATCACTTGTTAAGTGCCCTCTTGGAAGTTAAAAAGTCTTAACATGTAAAAAAACGTGTTCAATTTCCCTCTTGGGAGCTAAAACGTGTGCTAAAGTGCATTCTTGGAAGCTAAAACACGAGTTAAAGTGCCCTCTTAGAATCTGAAAAGCGTGTTAAAGTTCCCTCTTGGAAGCTAAAACGTGTTAAAGTGCCCTTTTGGAAGTTAAAACACATGTTAAAGTGCCTTCTTGGAATCTAAAACCTGTGCTAAAGTGCTCTTTTGGGAGCTAAAACATGAGTTAAAGTGCAATCTTGGGAGTTAAAAAGCATAAATACGCTAAAAAGCATGTTAAAGTGCCTTATACGAGCTCAAATACTATTTAAAGTGCCCTCTTGGGATGCAATTGTTGGATTAAATCACAAGTTCATATTTTGCTTAGTTTGCATTATACAACAATTAGTTTTATGTTTCTTCAATTATTTTATAGAGGTTTGAATTTTGATAGCCTCCTCATGGCCTAATTGGTGAAAAATTGACCTTTAAAGTGCCCTTTTGGGAGTTAAAAAGTGCCTTCTTGGAAGCTAAATCACTTGTTAAGTGCCCTCTTAGGAGTTAAAAAGCCTTAACACGCTAAAAAGCATTTTAAAGTTCCCTCTTGGGAGCTAAAATGTGTGTTAAAGTGCATTCTTGGAAGTTAAAACACGTGTTAAGTGCCCTCTTAGAATCTGAAAAGCGTGTTAAAGTTGCCTCTTGGGAGCTAAAATGTGTTTAAGTGCCCTTTTGGAAGTTAAAACGCATGTTAAAGTGCCTTCTTGGAATCTAAAACCTGTGCTAAAGTGCTCTTTTGGGAGCTAAAACATGAGTTAAAGTGCAATCTTGGGAGTTAAAAAGCCTTAACACGCTAAAAAGCGTGTTAAAGTTCCCTCTTGGGAGCTAAAATGTGTGTTAAAGTGCATTCTTGGAAGCTAAATCACTTGTTAAGTGCCCTCTTGGGAGTTAAAAAGCCTTAACACGCTAAAAAGCGTGCTAAAGTTCCCTCTTGGGAGCTAAAACGTGTGTTATAGCGCCCTCTTGGAATCTAAAACACGTGCTAAAGTGCTCTTTTGGGAGCTAAAACGTGAGTTTAAGTGCACTCTTCAGAGCTAAAATGCATGTTTAAGTGTCCTCTTTGAAGCTAAAATGCATTAATGCTAAAAAAGAGTGTTAAAATGCCTTCTTGAGAGCTAAAAGCATGTTAAAGTGCCCTCTTTAAAGCTAAAATACTCTTAAAAGTGTTATTTTGAGCTAAAAGTATGTTAAAGTGCCCTCTTGGGAGCTAAAAACGTGTCATATAAATCATCTAAAGTGCCCGTTTTTTCTGCCCCTGCCCTCCAAAAAGCCTGTGCACGCCACTGCATTCTATCTATTAATGAGTGACCAGAAACCTGCGAAACAGAAACACTGACATGACATAATCGCTGCTTGTTGTTGAGGTCGAACTCACATTTTATGATGCAAAACTCCAACTGACCCCTTTAATTTTCAAGTATTTTAATGAAGGTTTTAGGTGCTCGGATGAAAATATTGAATGAAATGAATGAATGAGAAGAAGAAAAGTCTGCTGAAACTACAATGTAGTAATATTTGTGATTTATAATAATGTATTATTTACATCGAGTATGTTCATGCTTTTATTTTTTGCCTTTTTTTCCACCATGAATCAAATCTAATGGACTGAAATGAGTGGTGTCTTTAACTGTAATTAGCGAGGTGTAATACTAAACAACCAGGTCATGTTATAACGGTGGTTTAACATTTCCTCTGGATATAAATGAAGCTATAACTCACCACAGAAAAAAACTTGAATTGCAATTTTTACTACTGATTTCTAAACATGTTATTTAAATGCATTTATTTTGAAGCTGGATGTTTATACATTGTCGGTGCACAACAGAATAAAACCCACCAGAGTTTGTGTAATTGTGTAATTTTATCAAATATTCAACCGGGAAAAAAAATCACTGATGTGATTCATGTGAAAAACCTGAGGAAACATAATCGTTTAAAATGTCCAATGTGACTCTATTGAGATTTATTACAGCCTCATTTAGTAATTTCCACTTATTTCCTCTCTTTAACAGACAAGTTTTGAAGTTTTCAAAGTGAAATTCAAAGTCATTTATTGTGTTTGTTAAGTTTTTACGTGTGACTGCTTGTCATGTACCTACAAATTTGGAATTTAAATTCTTTTAATGTGAAATGGGACGTAATAAAACTGTAATTAAGTTATTTTAACTTGAAATCGTGAGCTACAATAATTCAGAAATGTGCATTTGTTCAACTTGCAAAGGAAAGTTTTATATTATTTGTTTTAACTTATAATATTAAGGTGAAACAAGTCAGGAAGGAAGGAAGGAAGGAAGGAAGGAAGGAAGGAAGGGAGGGAGGGAGGGAGGGAGGGAGGGAGGGAGGGAGGGAGGAAGGAAGGGAGGGAGGGAGGGAGGGAGGAAGGAAGGAAGGAAGGAAGGAAGGAAGGGAGGGAGGGAGGAAGGAAGGAAGGAAGGAAGGAAGGAAGGAAGGAAGGAAGGAAGGAAGGAAGGAAGGAAGGAAGGAAGGAAGGGAGGAAGGAAGGGAGGGAGGGTGGAAGGAAGGAAGGAAGGAAGGAAGGAAGGAAAGAAGGGTGGAAGGAAGGAAGGAAGGAAGGAAGGAAGGGAGGGAGGGAGGGAGGGAGGGAAGGAGGAAGGAAGGAAGGAAGGAAGGAAGGAAGGAAGGAAGGAAGGAAGGGAGGGGGGGAGGGAGGGAGGAAGGGAGGGAGGGTGGAAGGAAGGAAGGAAGGAAAGAAGGGTGGAAGGAGGAAGGAAGGAAGGAAGGAAGGGAGGGAGGGAGGGAGGGAGGGAGGGAAGGAGGAAGGAAGGAAGGAAGGAAGGAAGGAAGGAAGGGAGGGAGGGGGGGAGGGAGGGAGGGAGGGAGGAAGGGAGGGAGGGAGGGTGGAAGGAAGGAAGGAAGGAAGGAAGGAAGGAAGGAAGGGAGGGAGGGAGGAAGGAAGGAAGGAAGGAAGGAAGGAAGGAAGGAAGGAAGGAAGGGAGGAAGGAAGGGAGGGAGGGTGGAAGGAAGGAAGGAAGGAAGGAAGGAAGGAAGGAAGGAAGGAAGGAAAGAAGGGTGGAAGGAAGGAAGGAAGGAAGGAAGGAAGGAAGGAAGGAAGGAAGGAAGGAAGGAAGGAAGGGAGGGAGGGAGGGAGGGAGGGAAGGAGGAAGGAAGGAAGGAAGGAAGGAAGGAAGGAAGGAAGGAAGGAAGGGAGGGGGGGAGGGAGGGTGGAAGGAAGGAAGGAAGGAAAGAAGGGTGGAAGGAAGGAAGGAAGGAAGGAAGGAAGGAAGGAAGGAAGGAAGGGAGGGAGGGAGGAAGGAAGGAAGGAAGGAAGGAAGACAGGGAGGGAGGGAGGGAGGGAGGGTGGAAGGAAGAAAGGAAGGAAGGAAGGAAGAAGAATGAATGAATGAATGAATGAATGAATGAATGAATGAATTCAGGTCACTTTGACCTTAGAGAACAACAGGTGCTGAACTTTCACTCCAAGTTAAACCAACTAGAAACAATGAAAATAGTCTGAAAAGTTTATTTTAGTAGAATTTCCTGAACAAGTTTAGCTGTTTTCTCTGATTCGGGGAGAAAAACCAAACAAAACATGAACGTACTTCATCAGAAATCCAGCGGGTCGTCGCTGCCACCTGTGAGGAAACGTCCGATGCTGATGAAGTTCTCCTGGAGGTCAGAGGTCAGAGCCGGAGGTTATCAATAGCTCGGTTGCAGGAGGAGGTCGGGGGGTCGGCGGGGGTCACGGCGGCCGACCCCACGCTGACAGCTGGACCAGCCTTGACCGACATGAAGCTGCTGCTCTTTATGGAAACATCAACACATTCCATCTATGGAGCAAATGTGGTCATCATGGCTGGGATTAATACAAGGAAGGACTGGGAGTTTAAACTGTTCATTTCAAAAATGCAGTGTTTTCACCAATCAGTCATTTTATATAATAATTAGTATGATGGAGATTATAGAAAAAGCTGCCACTGATTAACTAACGATCTGTTATAATTAGAAAATTATGAATAAAAGTAGTAAAACTAAAATGTAAAAAGCAATAAAGTCCTGATATTAATAGGACACCTGTAGCCCAAGTGTTGGAAAATGCATGTTTAATTGCATTATAATTAAAAGCTAAAACACATGTTAAGTATCCTCTTGAAATATAAAACATGCTAAATAGGAGATAAAAAGCCTCAACACTGTAAAAAACGTCTTAAAGTTCCCTCTTAGAAGTTAAAACACAGCTAAAAAGTGAGTTAAAGTGCACTCTTGAGAGCTAAAATACATGTTAAAGTGTCGTCTTTGAAGCTAAAACACATGCTAAAATGCCCTCATGGGAGATAAAAAGCCTCAACACTGTAAAAAGTGTGTTAAAGTTCACTCCTGGGAGCTAAAACACTTGTTAAAGAAGCTAAAAAATGTGTTAAAGTGTCTTCTTGGGAGCTAAAAAGCCCATAAAAGTAGCCTTTTGGGAGCTCAAATACATGTTAAAGGGCCTTCTTGGGACTAAAATGTGTGTTAAAGTGTCAAAAACTGTCTTTTTAACCTGTTAAAATCCTGAAGTCCCTGATGTGAGGGCTCCAACACTAAATAAAGTATTTTTATCTGTAGTAAAACACAATGTTAATGGAACAGTATCGTGCTTTTTAGCTCCAAAGTAGCACTTTAACACACGTTTTAGCTTCTAAGAGGGAACTTTAAGATGCTTTTTATAGTGTTAAGGCTTTTTATCCCCTATGAGAGCATTTTAGCACGTTTTATATTACGTTATATATATAAAAAAACGTCTTTTTAAATTGATAAAATCCTAAAATCCCTGATCTGATGCTGTAACAGTAACATTGTGTTTTATTACAGATAAAACACTTTATTTAGTGTTGGAGCTGAGGTTTAATACTGGGATTTATCAATAAAACTCAAAGCTGCTGCTGAGTTTTAGATTTTAACAGGTTAAAAAGACTTTTTTTTATTTCACAAAAGGTTTTTAATATAGGACTAAAATGCTTTTACATATAAATTTAGCTATTTTTGGTTAATATTCCATAAATGTCATGGATCAAGTGTGATCAGTGGCGACTTTTCTATAATCGACACCATATTTTATCATACTTTTTTTTATTTTAACATAAAGGCAGAATGTACAAATCAAGCAGAAGAGTATAGGACTTATTTAAATAAACATATAATACATTTATATATATAATTAAATATAATTAGTTTCTTGTAAGTTTTGGTCTGAATCAGAACGTAAATGATTATCCAACTTTATCTTTACCCTCCTGTTATGTTATGGGTCAAATTTGACCTGTTTTAAAGTTTGAAGATCTAAAAAAACTAGTTTTTTCAGGATAGAACTTCTTCATCTTCACTTTAATTAGTATAATCGACATATAAAATGAAAATGTTTCATCTCACATATCCCTGCATGTTTATGTCACATAGATACTGATCAGCATCAAACTGTGAGACACATAAACTCAATTTAAATGTTATATTTCAGTGTTTTGTCAAACTTTTGTCTTTTATATGTTAAGGTCTTTCAAAAGTAATCAAGTAGTGAACGTTAAGAAAAGTTTTAAGCATTTATTTCCTACAAAAACTAGAAAATTATCCTAATTAAACCAATATTGGTGATTATTATTATTGATTAAAGCCAGAAATCTTGGCTCAGACTTGAATTTCAGCATTAAATCCATCATAAAACCTGCAAACTATCACCTAAAGAATATATAAAGGATTAGTTTTAGGTGTTTTGAATCCTCCTGCAGCGCTGAGACTCTACTACTTCTACATTTAAGGCTCTTGAAGCCCAGATCTCCAGCAGACTGACGACAAAAGCCACTCCCTTGTCTGTGAAGTCTATTTAGAGCTGCCACTAACTAACTAACCTGCATTCTTACTGGACCCTCCAGCAGCCGCTCACAACACGAACATCTATGAAGAAACGCTTGCTTTTTTTTTTGCAGGAATCGATCGAGTCTGAGCAGCGGGCGGGATCATAAGAAGAGGAGCTGAGAAGTTTTATCTCAGATGCAGTTTTTCCTCAAAAGTTGAAGGAGAACATGGATCTCACTGTGATCTGAGGAGACTCCACATCTGCTTTTTCTGCAGGAGATGAACATTACTACAACAGGTATGTGCTTCTGACTGAGGATTCCCCAAGATATTTAACCTAATAATCATAAAACAACACACCAGAGCTATGATTTCATTATGATACATGCTTATTTTTATATATTATAACTTGCTAAAAGCATGAATGAAGCCAAAGTGTTTTGAAGGTCTCCAACAGGTGCTCAGGTTTAGATTCAACACTTCTGCTTGCCAATCCCTTTTTCCAAAGGACGACTATTTTTAAAGTTAATATTCTCTTCACTGTAACCAATAGGCCCTGAAATCTAAACTAGAAACCTAAGTCTGGAGTTGGGGAGCACCGTTGGGTGCTGTGTCATAAGATCTACGCCCGGCCGAGGCCGCTCCGGGGTTTTTTAGTCTCACAAACAATCCCTGTTTTATCAGCTACGAGTGGATATGAACACAAACACACAATTCATGATCCGTTTCTGATGAGAAATAGTTTCCGGGATGAAACACAGAAGATTTTAGCTGTTTAGAAACAAGCGATATTAATAAAACCATGTGCACGGGATAAAAAGAGCCTAAAATCACATTTATACAGAGCTAATGAATATCAGTAATGCCTTAATATACATTATAGTTCTTTTACAAGTTATAATAAGTATAAACTACTACTTCTTCTACTATTTAACATACTTTTTTAAAGTAATAGTATTGTTTTCTCTACTGTATTTGTAAGTAAATGTTAATATTATATATATATTCCTTTAATAACTTACCCTTTTTTATAATTTCTTTACTTTATTTCAAAAGTCCTGTATTATATTATCTATTATAAATGAAATACTTGTTTCATGGCATGTTAAATAGGGAATATTGATTTAAAATATTCAATATTGAAAACAGACTTTAGGTCTTTAGTTTAAATGACTTTACATGTAGGTCAGAGTCAGCAAAATGATTATTATTTTATTATGGAATTATTTTATCTACTGTTTTTTTAATCCATACTGTAAGTATATGTTTTTCTTACCCATTTTCTCAGAATTAAATCTCATTTATTTCGTTTTAGGTCTGAAACAACATTAAAAATTGCAAATATTTTCACATAAACACAGAAACAAGTTTAAATGACTTTACATGCAGGTCAGAGTCAGTAAAATGATTATTATTTTATTATGGAATTATTTTATCTACTGTTTTAATGTGTTTTAATCCCTACTGTAAATACATCAAATAATATATATATAATATATAACACATATAATAATATATAAATATTTTCACATAATTTTGAATGAACATACATGTATTTTTGTGGCATTGTTTTCTCTACTTGTTTAAATCCTACTGTAAATATATAAAATAATAATATTTTCTTGCCCTTTTCCTTAAGTTAGATCTGAGATCACACTAAACATTTTCATATAAACCCGGAAATAATCTGTATTCACAAACATTTCAAGACATAAGAAGTTATGACATGTTAAATGAAGAAGAAATATTTAATATTCCGCACTATTTTCAGGTCAGTAATCGAATTTAAGCAAATTTGTGGCCAAATTAACTCTGCACTAATCAGATTTCCTTGAGTTGTGCAGCCTTCCCTCAGTTCAGATGACACTCAGGTGGATCTGATCTACTAAATAAAGGCTCATTCTACTCAACTCGCAGCCAGTGGTCACCTGTTAGAATAAATTTAGTCACCTGACCTCAACCCCAATGAACATTTACGACCGAGAAATCCACGAATTCTGATGTCACAAGAAGATTTGCACACGGCAGCGTGAGTGCATGCAAGGACGTAAAGATTACACTTTTCACTCAAATTATTAAAGTGATATTATCATATGTGATAAAAAAAATACTATTAAATTCAAAATAAAGTTATCTTGACTAGTGAGAGTCAGATTTTATTTAACACCACACTATAAAATACACTAATTTACTGGTAAAAATCTAAAAATACTGGAATTATCATGCAGAATGGCCCATGTCGGTGTTATTACTTTATTATTGGATAATATGTTAAAGCTAATTTGAGCTTCATATTTTCATATAATGAAAGTTACTTTAATTTGTGCCAATTGACTTTAATTTAGATCAATTTTCATATTTTACAATTTGATCTTATCGTTTATAGTTAAAATCTTGTTACAGTTGTTAAACTAACAAACTAAGAAAAAAGTACAAAAACATTTCTGCAAGTACTTCAACTTATACATAAGTATTTTCCTGCTTAGTTACTTCTTATCAGTCTATAAGTCTTTAGCTTAAATGACAATAGGTCAGAGTCATAATTATTATTATTTATTATATTGTATTAATCTTTATTGCCATGGTTACAGAATAAATTGCATATACATACATCCTGTATTTTTATTTGCTTTTCCAACACATAGAACCAACCCCGGCCCTTTTAAAAACAGAGTGAACATAATTAAATCTTCATTTGCTTTTATTATTTCTTGTTTAGATTATTGTAATTATCTGTATTTTTGCATTGATCACACTTACAGAATACAGCAGTATTAAGAGGCATGAACACATAACCTCAGCAGTGCTTTAAGATTCTTTTATTTGTTTTTAAGTCTGTGAATGGGCTGTCTTTGGAATATCTGTCTAATTTTATTAACCGTCTATTGAAAACAACGCGTTGGTCTGTGGAATCTGCTTCTTCTTCAGACTTTTCTTTTCTATTTCTTGCACCAGCGTGTGTTTGGAGCTCATCGATATCAAAGAGCAAATGCTTTTATTGCAAATGTTGAAGAAACATTTCCCCTTAAATAACACAAAATCGAGATTGTACACAGTAAAATCAATAATCATAATTAAGACTAGTGGCGTTAAAATTAACTCTTTAAGTGGGAGATTTTACTCACTTTCCTTCACAACTCACACCTTTCCGTTTCCTCGCAGGCTTCTCTCCTGGTTTTCGCCGATAAATCTGAGGGTTTTTGTTCCTGAGCCGCCATGGGGGACTGGAACTCGCTGGGGAAGCTTCTGGAGAGCGCCCAGGAGCACTCCACCGTCGTGGGCAAAGTCTGGCTCACGGTTCTCTTCATCTTCCGGATCCTGGTGCTGGGAACCGCCGCCGAGAAGGTCTGGGGCGACGAGCAGTCGGGCTTCACCTGCGACACCAAGCAGCCCGGTTGCCAGAACGTCTGCTACGACAAGACCTTCCCCATCTCCCACATCCGCTTCTGGGTGATGCAGATCATCTTCGTGTCCACGCCCACCCTCATCTACCTGGGCCACATCCTGCACCTGGTCCGCATGGAGGAGAAGGAGAAGCAGAAGGAGAAGGTGGAGGCGGCGAGGCACGAGAAGCAGCAGCAGAACCAGCTGCTCAGCCACAAGGCCAAAAAGCCGTCGGTCAAAGACAACCAGGGACACGTCCGGTTACAAGGAGCCCTGCTGCGCACCTACGTCTTCAACATCATTTTCAAGACCCTCTTCGAGGTGGGCTTCATCGTGGCTCAGTACTTCCTGTACGGTTTCGAGCTGAAGTCGATGTACACCTGCGACCGCTGGCCCTGCCCCAACGTGGTCAACTGCTACATCTCCAGACCCACCGAGAAGACCATCTTCATCATCTTCATGCTGGCCGTGGCCTCGCTGTCGCTGCTGCTCAACCTGGTGGAGATCTACCACCTGGGCTTCAAGAAGTGCCAGCAGGGGCTGAGGTACCGGCGATCGAAGGCCGCGAAACAGGAGCCCAGCGAGGCCGTGATGCCCTACGTCCCCGGCTACAACTACTACCCAGGAAACCCGGCGGTTCCGGAGCCTTTCCCGGCCGAGTCCAAGTACAGCATGGCCGAGCCCACCGCCGCCTACAGCCCCTACAGCAGCAAGGCCGTTTACAAGCAGAACAGGGACAACATGGCGGTGGAGAAGAAAGGGAAGACGGAGGGCGACGAGGCGAAGGAGAGGAAGACGTCCACGCCCGTCTACGAGCCGTCCGCCGAGAACCAGCGACGGAACAGCCAGTCCAGCAAGCACAGCACGAACAAGAGCCGGCTGGACGACCTGAAGATCTAAGAAGGCTTTTTATCTGAGACTCAGGAACAACACGGGAGGTTGCTGTAAAGAGACAAAATGGATAAATATGAAATAAGTGCAGAAACTGGGATTTTGCACGCAATGTTTTCTAAATGCATAACCCATAAGAACCTGTTTCTCCTTAACTATTTAAGCCCCGTGGCCTTTATTTCCTGCTATAAATGATAATAAATCTGAAATATCTTTACAACCACAAAGGTTATTGTACTTAAACCTGGTATCAGAAGAAATCTACAACATGTGAGGCGACTACAGAAGAGTCAGAATCAATTGAAATTAACAAGTGAATTTCTAGCACTGAATTTACAGAACATTTAAAGGGGCAGTGCAGATTCTTATGGGTTAAACAACACAAACCTTAGTTTTAGATTATTATTTAATGGCCGGATTGGTCAGAAATTCCTTGGAATGACGTAAATTAGTTACTGCAGCAGGGAGCCAGTAGATGAAGCTGGATAGAAATAATTAACCTCGTCATTTATCTTGTTGGTAGCCATGTTTTTAAACATTTAAAGTTAAGGTTTGCAGAATTCGGCGAGGAGGCTCATGGGAAATGTGGTTTCTTCTTGAAACTTCTAATAGGGCTTTTGAGTACATCTGATCAGGATTTAACAAGGTGATGCTTGAATACATTTTAAAGCTCATTCAAATCACAGTTTAAGTCTTAATTCCTCTGGTATCTAATCAGGAAGTGATGGTGCAGATAACTATTCTGTTTACAAGCAGTTTGCTCAAACTGAAACTGTGAGACGCAAAAAAAAAGCAAAGAGATTCATGTTGTTTGAATGTGAGTTTTTTTGTCCAAATATTGTGAAAACTGATAAAAAGAATGTGTTTATTTAGATTTTCTACAAAACACACACAAATATCTACTTATGGACTTGAAACTGTTCAATACACCATTATTTTATTTATTTGAGATTTATCCACTGTGCCTAATCACAAAAACAAGGCTCATTTAATGAAACGTGTGTCTGAACCTCATGTGAGAGAAATACCAGTGACTTTAATTTATTCTATGTCACATGAATTAAATGTGATCATCAAATTAAACGCAGGAAAATCAGCCTTTATCACATGATCCTCTCTCGTACACATATTTATTTCTTTCAGTGTCTTGTACTATTCTGCTATTGAGCAAGATGAAAAAATGACCTTTATGATGTTTGCCAAAGAATGTTAAAGGTTGAAGGTTAAAAGTTTCTCTGATTTGTCAACAACAGTTTCCTGTGAACAGTTTGAAGTCTTGTACTGAATGGATTGAATTTTTTTTTTTAAATACGTGTGAAAAAAGATTATTTTTTGTTCATTTGCATTAAATTAAACTGCTCAAATGTCAAACCTGTTGGTTTCTGAACGTTCATCATTCAACAGAAATGGAAAATATCATTTTTGATAAATGTGGTGTTGTTGGAGGCGTGGTTTTAGATTTTATGAACGTATTTGACAGAATTAATCTTAGTATTTTACATCTAAAACTCTCTATATTTAGTTTATCTATCAATGCTGCCCTGACCTGAATAGAATCCTAAATAAGAGGGAATAAAAGGCAAGAGGGGTTCCTCAAGGCTCTATTTTAGAGCCAGTTTTATTTAGAATACATCAAATATGTCCCGATATTAGCATTTAATTATATGCTGATGATACTGTGTTATTTACCAATGCAAAATATAAGAGAAGATACTGTAAAAGGCAAGTTTAAAGGTAAGTTTCAACCAATTTAAAAATGTTAATGGTTTAATAACAATTCTTGAATAAATTGATATAAAACAAGTTAGGAAAATATGGTGGTTTTAACCTTAAAATAGTCAAGGAAACCTAAACAGGTTTTATGCCCTCTTTTAAGCAGAAATGGATTCTAATGGGTTAATATAAGCAAAAGGGTTTGGATGTATTTCAAAACAAGAATCAATAATTCAATTAAACCCAACATTTTAAATAAAATGTGAATATAAAGTAAATATATCTGCCTTATAATTAAAACTGTGATTCCAAAAAGAGAAGCTGGAGGGATCATCAACAATGTTCATTTCAGGAAACGGTGAAAAATAGTGAGGAAGTGAATCTGAAAACCCACAAACATTAGTGAATGAAGTTTAAAACCAGCCTCAAGCTTCCGCTAAGGCCAGAACCAACGTATCACCACCAATGATTCACCTTCTATTTATTGTATTCAAGGTGTTTAATTGTGCTGTTTAATCTCGTATATTCACCGTTCTGTGGTTGTTTTTTTTGGGAAATGATCTGCAAGTGAATTCTGGTGCACTGCAAAAAGAAGATATAGATCCATTACTATCAATTAATGAAGCATCTACACAGAAAGCCGTGTCGTACATGTTGTACTCGGGTAAATCCAGGAGCTGTTTTGTGGGGTGTGGATGGACTCATTTCCAAAACACATACCATCATATGGTGCTGAGAGCTCTGCTTCAAAGGCTTCCTCACTGCTGCTATTAATAGCTGTGGTGAATACTTGGAGGAGCATTGTGGCTTAAAATGGGGGGAAGGGGAACAAAACTTTACTTATGTTACATCAAGCAGGAACATGTTGTCGTAACGGATCCATCCATCGAAGAATGAGGAGAAATCACGAGGCGGGAGAAGAAAACGGTGCTGCTAAACAAGAAAATACAAAAATCTGAAATCAACAAGTGAATTTCATGCACTGAATTTTATTTTGCATCAAAATTATGTACATTTAACTTGAATTCCTGATTCCATATTGTAAAAAAGAGATGTTTAAGTCAGAGATTTAAAAATTCAGTGCTAGAAAGATTTACTTCCATAGATTATAAATCATATATTCATTAAACAATTTGTCCCAAATTAAAATTCATTTAATCAAACACTGTACAGACTTGTTGTAGTTTCTCAGTGATTTATCTTATTTAAAATGATAATAGTTTTACATTATTGTTTATTAATATAATTTTATATATAGTATTAATATAGTATTTATCCGTTTTCCTGCTATAAATGATATTAAATATAGAATATCTCTATAACTATAAAGGTTATTGGACTTAAACCTGGTGTTAAAATAAATCTACAACATGTGAGGTGACTACAGAAGAGTCAGAATCTATTTATGTTGATGTTATAGAGCAAATATAGTTAGAATATAGAAAAAAAATCTAAAATTGTGTTTTACTATACTATATTTAAAACTTAAAACAAGAGCAAACTAACCCAAATTATGGAAAAAATGAAATAACCTCAATTATCTGCAATGTGAAGTTAAATAATTAATAATATAAGAGTTCAACGATCTATTATTTGTCAGTAAAATCATAGAAATTACACAACATGAAGAATATATTAATAAACTAAAACAATTTAACAATAAGTGAATCGGCTAAATTAAATGAGCAGTTTATCATTTTTCTTATTGTCACCACAATATTTTCATAACTTGTGATCAGAACAGGTTAAATGTGATGTAGGACATGTTATTAAACCATTAACATTATTAAATCGGTTGAAAATTACATAATTGTCCATAAAATCCTATAAATCCAGAACATGAAGAATATATTCTGTAAGATGTTTATTATTAAATAATCACACAAACAGCTCTAATCTAAATTAAATGTCTAAATAGTCTCTGCTACTGATATTATATTAAACTATGTTCTTATAGTATTGATGATGTGGATATTGATGATATATATTGATGCTGTAACAGTAACATTGTGTTTTACTACAGATAAAATACTTTATTTATTGTTGGAGCTGAGGTTTAATACTGTGATTTATCAATAAAACTCAAAGCTGCTGTTGAATCAGGGTTTTTTATTCAATAAATGCACTTTCTGTATTACTGATGTTATATTATTAATTTTATTGCTACTTTCAGGATTTTATCATCTTTCATATTTATATTCTTGTCTGTTTTTTTGTATGTGCTGTACATTCTTTATGAAGAGCTTTATAAATAAAGTTTTCAGCACATTTTTGAATACTGGACTTTATTGCATTTACATTTGACTTTTGCTAATTTCAGTTAATGTCTCATAATTACCACTGTATTTAGCTTTTTTTGAGGTTTGGAGCCATAAAAGATGATAATATATAATAGACTTTTATAAGCAGTTTGCTTCTGTGTTGAATAAACTTTATTTATTCATTCAAACAGTGTTTTTTTAACAGATTAAATAAGAAGAACGTCTGATTAAAGGCCTGATCTGTACTGCTAATTGTCTCCTGCTTATTTTAAGTTTGCTTGTGAATTCAAGTCAAGACAAGACTCTGTTTTACAGCAGCCTGATCTGTCTGGACAGAGACAGGTGATGGGGGGTGGAGGTTATGAACTCCGGGTTACAACCATATGCAACCAAATCTCTGAGCCAGAATAGTCGGAGTGAAACCCGGAGCCATCCATCACCCAGACACAGTCGCTGTAACTTAGACTGGACACAGACACACGTTAGGAGCTTAATGTTGATTTACTGTGGGCCTACGTTCTCCTCATCCACTAAACATGCTATTTATGCTGCTGTGCTGCCAGGTGCTCGTCATAAAGGCTCAATCACAGGTCAGAATATGACACTTGAAGGTGGAGGGCGACTCGCAGGATGAGGAAGGAGCACGATGTCAGTGACTGGCACCATGATTCATTGAGTTCTGTCTACAAACAGCATTAGAACAGGAAGTCAGAGAAGTTAAGGGGCAGGTTTGAAAAGGCAGAGTTTGTATAATGACCTGGTATTAACAAGCAAAGTTGATGTTATTAGGACTTCTGTTGGGTTTAGGGAAGGAAGGAAGGAAGGAAGGAAGGAAGGATGAATAAGGAAAAGATAAGGAAATAAGGAAAGAGGGAGTGAGAAAATGATTGAAGAAAGAATGGGAGCGATGAAGGAAGCAGTGAGGAAGGAAGGGAGGAAAGAAGGAAGTAAGTAAGGAAGGAAGGAAGGAACAGAGTGAGGAAACGATTGAGTAAGGAATGGAGGGAGGAAAGGAGGAAGAAAAGGAAGAAAGGTGAGGAAGGAATGGAGGGAGGGATGAAGGAGGAAGGAAGAAAGAGAGAAAGGAATAGAGGGAATGGGGAAGGAAGGAAGAAAGGAAGGAAGGAAGGAAGGAAAGAAGGAAGGAAAGAAGGAAGGAAGGAAGGAAGGAAGGAAAGCATGAGAGGGAATGAGAAAACGATTGAGGAAAGAAGGGAGGAAGGAAGGAAGGAAGGAAGGAAGGAAGGAAGGAAGGAAGGAAGGAACAAAGGAAGGAAAGGAAGGAAAGGAGGAAAGGAAGGAAGGAAGGAACAGAGTGAAGAAATGATTGAGTAAGGTAGGGAGGGAGGAAAGGAGGAAGAAAATGAGGAAAGGTGAGGAAGGAAGGAAGGAACAGAGTGAGGAAGGGAGGGAGGAAAGGAGGAAGAAAATGAGGAAAGGTGAGGAAGGAATGGAGGGAGGGATGAAGGAAGAAGGAAGAAAGAGAGAAAGGAATAGAGGGAATGGGGGAGGAAGGAAGGAAGGAAGGAAGGAAGGATGAATAAGGAAAAGATAAGGAAATAAGGAAAGAGGGAGTGAGAAAATGATTGAAGAAAGAATGGGAGCGATGAAGGAAGCGGTGAGGAAGGAAGGGAGGGAGGAAGTAAGGAAGGAAGGAAGGAAGGAACAGAGTGAGGAAATGATTGAGGAAGGAATGGAGGGAGGAAAGGAGGAAGAAAAGGAAGAAAGGTGAGGAAGGAATGGAGGGAGGGATGAAGGAGGAAGGAAGAAAGAGAGAAAGGAATAGAGGAAATGGGGAAGGAAGGAAGGAAGGAAGGAAGGAAGGAACAGAGTGAGGAAATGATTGAGTAAGGAAGGGAGGGAGGAAAGGAGGAAGAAAAGGAGAAAAGGTGAGGAAGGAATGGAGGGAGGGATGAAGGAGGAAGGAAGAAAGGGAGAAAGGAATAGAAGGAAGGAAGGAAGGAAGGAAGGAAGGAAGGAAGGAAGGAAGGAAGGAAGGAAGGAAGGAACAGAGTGAGGAAATGATTGAGTAAGGAATGGAGGGGATGAGGAAGGAAGGAAAGGTGAGGAAGAAGGGAAAGAAGGAGGAAGCGGACTGAGAAAACGATTAAGGAAAGAAGAGAGCAAGGAAAGATAAGGAAGGGAGGAAAGAAGGGAAAGTGAAAAAGGTGAAAGAAGGGAGGAAGAAGGGAATGAAAGGGGAATAAGGAAAGGATTAGAGGGAGTAAGAAAACAAAGAAAGGAGTGAGGAAAGAAGGAATGAAAGAAAGAAGGAAGGAAGTGAGGAAACGATTAAGGAATGAAGGGAAGAGGAAGGAAGGTAGAGAGAGAGGGAGGAACAAAGGAAGGAAAAGTGGGAAAGGAGAGGAAGGAATGGAGGGAGAGATAAAGGAGGAAGGAAGAATCAGAGATAGTGAGAAAATAACTGAGGAAAGAAGGAAGAACGAATGAAAAAACAGTGATGTCAGTTTGACCCTGGAGGACAAGAGGAAGGTCAAAGGTCATGAAGGTTCCATCTTCATGTAGTCTACCTGCTGCAGCCTGAGGCGCCATGACACCATAAAACACCGTTTATGACATATGACACCGTTGATGGGTCCAGGAAACACCAGAGACTGAGATGTTTCAGAGATCTGAGATATTTACTGTTTGTTTGTGGCGGAGGCGTCAGCTGTCAGGGAGACAAGGTCCAGACGAGTGGGTGGAAGTTCAGAGGAAAACTCATCATTCAGCAGCTTCTAGCAGAGACACTCATCACGTACAGTCACACCGGAAAAATAAAACACTCAGAAAACTGTTAAACTTGCATTTAGATGCTGAAGTTTGAAGTTAAATGAAAATCAGCCCAATAAATTATCTTTTATATTGTTAATTATATGAGGGCTTTTCCTATTTAGTCTGGACTTTAATGAAATAATATTAATAATAATAATAATATTACCCCAAAAAAGTAAGAAATTCACTGAATCTCTCACAACATCCTGAACTTTATTGTGAAAGGTTTTAGTTGTGAAAACTCAAAATGTTGAGATTTGATGAATTTGAAAGTACCAGAAACTAAAATGATTAGTAAATTTAAGAGAGACTCAATAAAAGATAATTTGATGGCATCATTTTATGGAGTTTTCTTCAAAATTTAAGAATTTAAATGTCTATTGAACTGAGTTTTTAGAATATTTAAGGTGTGTATTAATGGTCTCCAAATTTTTAATTCTAAATAACTGGTTGCAATAGATTCTTAAGTTTTTTTCCTTAATAATTTTAGTTCAGCTTTAAAACAAACACAATTTTTGAGTTTGAGTGTTTTTTTAATATATTTTTGGTGCAAATAACGAGTTAATCACATGTCGAAGTGATCCCGAACAACATTATTTTCCTTTTTTCAGCTCGAGCGGACATTATTTATCTTAAATAAATCAAATTAACATATCTTGAGTCACATTTAAATTCATGAATCACTCGTTTAACCATAAGACTTTCATCAAGAATGATAGACATTATTATATAAAGTGATATTAGTTTAACATTATTATTAATTAGTATAATTTTATGTACAAATACTCACAGATCTAAGGAGTTTTTATATTATTATTATTTTTTAGGCTTTTTTTTTTTTAAGTTTTCTTGAGAAAACTTGAGCTTTCTAGAGAAAACAGAATATTGAAAAAAAATCTAAAATTGTGATCACATCTACACGTTTACCTCGTTATTTGAAACCTGAACCATAAGAAGAAAATAATAATACAGCTCTTATTATTTATATAATTATCACTCTTTATTCTGGTACATTTTTATGGAAATTAAAAAAAAAAAAATAACCAAGCAGTTCAACAGAAATATCGGTGCTTCACGCATTTAGCAAAACAAAGTGTTTCATCAAAAGCTACAGACTATGAAAGCTGTAGACTACAATTGCACATATAAAGGACTCGATTAACCATGATGCAACAGCTGAAACGGTTTCCATGCCGACTGTATACACGGCACAACTGACAGCATGCCGGCGGGATGAAGGCCTCAAACTCCTGGTTTTCCTTCCTCTGTTTCTAAAGTCGTCTCCTTTAAATTTCCTCAACCAAGAGGAAACCACACACTACTTCAAGCCAAAAAAAAGTCTAAATTTCCTATATTTCTTCCTTTAATATCTGTAATATTTAAGATATTATCAAACGATCAGAAATAGACAAAAAACATGCAATAAAATGAAAAAAAAACTCCTCACAGAAAGATTACAACACGTACTTTTGATAAGTTGTAATTTGCATTTCATAATAATTGCATGGAGTTCGGAACAGTCGTACTGAAATGATCAGACCATGGTCAAAAGTGTTTGAAATGATGAGAAAAAGAGTTGCAGGATAATATATTTTAATCCTGGAGCTCCAACATGACCACTAGGGGGGAAACTTATGCTGTCATTTTTTAGTCATTAGTCATGTAAAGTGTATTTTTAGCTCAAATGGGTAATGGCTGTTTGCAAAATGCTTATTTTGAATGAGTATGTACAACTCATTTCAACAATCTATGTCCATTAACCCCAAAATTATGCTGTGCAATGCATTTCTGATTGGAGGCTTAAGTGAAAAAGCAATTAAATGGCAAATTTAAGAAAACAACACTGATTTTCTAGCAAATGGCAAAAATAATAAGAATATAGGAAACATCTGAAACAAATTCCCCCACATACGCAGATTTATAAGCTGTATAAACGTGTGGATTTGGCCCCTAGAGATAAATATTCTGCAGCTGAAGAGGAATCCAACTGGCAGAGTTACAGGAATATCTGCAGCTCGTGAAAACACACACACATTTAAAAAAGGAAAAAAAAAAAAGGAAACGCAGCAGCTGAAATACTGTGATTGATTTAAATCTGGCTTTCTGTTAGCGAGCAGCGATATTTGCTGTTTGCTGAAGGCAAGAAAATCCTGTAACTATGCTACACTACATGCTGCAGGGCTGGGCAGTGAATAGATATGATGATATATACGACTAGATTCCATCTTAATATTACATTATAATATTGATTTATAGTCTAAGTGTTTCCTTTTCCGTGTTTTAAGCCTAAGAGCTGCCAAGTCTATGACTGTCATGTAAGATTTAACCCAAAGATTTTATAATTAATAATCAGTTGAGTCACTAACAATCATGTTATGCATGTATTCTCTACTATTTTCTTTGCAGAAAACAGCTTTTTAATCGCTTTTATATTTGCAGCTTGCACAAATCACAAATCATTATAATCTAAATAAAATGACATCTTTCTGGAAAGGGAATGAGCAGCAAGCGCTTCAATTATATTATTTAAACTTAAATTATTAGCTTAAAACCGTTCGTCTTAGTTGTCTGTATGAGTAACATTTACATTTTTTATTTTAATTATAAAATGAGAGTCATAGACTTAAAGGCTCATAGGCTTTAATGGGTTAAAGGCTGCATTTTCTGAACTTACTACGTCATTATATCCATTTATTATTTTACGTCAATATCGAATATAGAGACATTTGGTCAAAAATATTGTGATATTTGATTTTTCCCCTCTCTCCCAGCCCTAATATACTCTATTCTTTAATATTACAGACAAAAAAAAAACTCAAGTCATATATTTTTATATGTCCCGGGTCGAAAAAAAAAATATCCATGTTCTCCCTTTTATTTTACACAAATTGAACCCTGAGATTTGACGAAAACAAAAATGTCCTTCAAGGTTTGTCCAAAGGTTTAAAGTCCATATCTTAGATTTTCTTCTTTTTTCTCAATAAAGCCTCTTAAATACAATAATCAATAGACGACTATTGAACTGACCTCTATGTACAAAGTGCTGCACTTACAGACTAGAGCGTGGGATCCTACGGATTTACTGAGACAGACACAAGCAAACGGGATCACACGCGGCACATTTCCATAAATATTTCAGCTCGGTTTAAAAGCTCGATACACGGTTTTACTCGAAGGACGCAGTGATTTTCCTGCAGCAGCAGCACTGTGGATGGTTTTAAAGATTCTGTATACGACGTATTTGACATCATGCTATAACACAGTTGTGTTCAAGATAAAAAAAACATGACTAAAGCCAAAATCCTTATAATAGATTTGATTTTGATGCATTGGGACCAATGAGTTTTATATCCTAAATCAAAATATGAAGAAAAATGTGTCATAATTTTAAAATTACTTTGTTTGAGAACTGCTTCCCATCTGGTTCTCTATCTAGTACTTCAGCCTCATAATTCCTCTAAATTTCTTGTTTTTTTTCCACAAAAAACAGCATTTTTTATGTCACACCACACGTTTTTAATGAGAATAAGGTGCGGGTATTGGGCTGGCCACTCCAGAACTTCCAAGTCCTGAACAGGTACATCAGAAAGAAGTCCCCATAAAATCCTACTTAAAAAAAAAAGAAGACATGTGCTGAAGAGGAAACAATTTGCCAAAGAGCACATCAACTGGCCTAAAGAGAAAGGAAGGAACATTTTGTGGACTGATGAAAATAAGATTGTCCTTTTTGGGTCCAAACACTGAATTTAAGCCACAGTTCATTCTGAAGATGGTGAAGAATCATGATATGAGGATGTTTCTCCTGCTATAAATTAATGTTCTACAAAGGATCATGGATCAGTTTGCCTATATCAAAATACTTAAGAGGTCATGTTGCCTTATGCTGAAGAGGAAATGCCCTTGAAATGTGAGTTTTAAAAAGATAATGACCCCAAACACACCAGTAAACCAGCAGCATCTTGGTTCCTGATCAACAAATTAAAGTTCTGGAGTGGCCAATCAGATCTCTGGACCTTAATCCCAATAAAACATCATCAAAAATGCAGTTTGTAAAGCAAAAAACAAGAAATGCAGAGGAATTATGAGGCTGAAATACTTGTTCTTAGGTGCCCGATGTGAAGCAGGTCTGGTTCTACAACTAAATATTACTTTATTGATTCACAGGAATGATAAATCCAGTTTAAACAGCAGATATTTGAGTTTCTAAAGAAAAGCGTATTTATTTCAACAGCTTAATATTCAGTAATTTAAAAAACTGACACATTTTGAGTGCATTTCTTTCATAATGCATCAAAATAAAAATTATTCTAAGGATTTTGGCTTTATTCATGTTTATTTAAACACACTGCTTTTATTTTGAACACAACTTTATCGCCACTAATGCTGCTGCCAGTGGAACAAGACAGATGAGTGTGTGCTGTGGCAGTGCGTCACTCTCGTATCTTATTGCGAATGTGTGACTCCGTAATTGAATCTTTCATGCTCTCGATGAAAAAAGAAAAGTATCCGACATCCTCACTCAGATAAACTCTGAAATCGACTTTATCTTTATGGCTTCCAGGGATAAAAACTCGCCCCCTGCTCGCCGTTTCCCCGACTAACGACTGAAAAAGCTGGTGTTTCTCGAAAAAAAAATTAAGAAAAGTACAGGATAACACACCGACGCCACAGGGGACATGTTAGCATGTTAGCGTTTACAGTACGTTACACTTTACAGCAGCGGCCACCAATCTGCAAGAGAAAATACATCAAGATGTCCAGAATGTTCCATCACCTTCATCATGAAGGTGAATATCAGCATGAAATCAGAAACAGAGGGAAGGACCGACTCTTCCATCGTGTTTCTGAATAAAAAGGGGACCAGTAGCCCCCGATACAATATAAAACTATACTGTATGTGCTTCATGGCATACAGGGGAAAGGAGATTTTAACGCAAACAAAAAAAAAAAAGAATCTGAGGCTACATGAGGAAATTAATTTCAACAATTAAGGTTGAAAATGCATAATCAGATTAGAGTTTTTTCAATTTTTTCCCCAAACTAAGCTACACCAACATAAAACCTGTTGCTGCACCCGATGTTTTTAACCTTTACCTGATGCCTTTTCTTCGTTTAGGACGTTTCGACGGCAACTTCTCGAAAAAAAAACCCACTGCCCCTGTGTGAGTGGAGAAAGAAAATTCGTGGTGACATCTATGCACTAGTTAAGTTCTGATTCGCTCGCTGCGTCACTTGTTAGCTTTCAGCTTCAGCTGGGCGACCTTAGCCTGCTCCGTTTTAGTCTGAAAGTCGACGGGCCGCTCGAAGAAGCCGACGATGGACGGCTCGTTGAGCAGCGACGCCAGCACCTGCTCGAAGGAGAAGGACCACTCCATCTCGGAGAGGTCGGACCCGGCGTCCTGGCTGTTGTTGGAGCTGGAGGTGTCGGAGCTCTCGGGGGTGGTGGACGCCTCCTCGGCGGAGGACGACTCCTCCCCTGCAGCGGCAGCAGCAGCAGCAGCAGCAGCAGCAGGTTTGGTGGATGCAGGCGGGCTGCTGGGCTCCTGCAGCCTCCGACCCACCTCCTCCATCCTCAGGAGGAGGCTGGTCACGTGGGCCACGGCGCGGTACAGAACCTCCTCCTCCGGGTTCCCATGGAAAATGTTGTACAGGGTCTTGGAGAACTGGATGAATTGTGTCTGAGAGAGATTTAAAATATGAAAAATACGAGCTTTTAACATCATTTAACATCAACTTACACACTAAAAATGACCAACCAAACAAATTTATAGCAATTTTCTCTCCTTTGGTGCTGCTGCTGTAAGTTCTCACCACATCCTATGATGTTTGTATCATCATTCAACTTTACCTGATTAATTCTAGGAAGGTCCTTGATGGTTTCCTCCTTCTTCAGGATTTCATTTTGCCATTGTTTCAGGTAGGCCTGCAGGTCCACTTTACCTCTCCCTGTCAATTTAGACACAAACTGATCAGTATCATGCGCATCAAATGCTGGGTTTTTAATAAATATGCATGTAATGCTACCTCTTTCAGGGCTTTTCCTTATTACACCATCTTCTGGCAGATCAAAGGCTGAAATATAAGCAAACGGAATTGAGAAATGCTTCAACAACAATCCGCACATTCATGGAAATCAGGCAATTTAGACAGAATTGAAAGGGGAAGGAAAAGGAAAAGTGAAATTTCAGTTTAAAAAAGGGAAAAGAGAGTGAAGAGGCTAACCAGCGAGTCTACTCAAGTGAGAAGAGTCTTCAGTCACTGGGATTAAGTTCTGGATTCTTTGTTCCTTTACGTGCAAAGGACTACCTGTGAAAGCTGGAAGAAACAGTATAGACTGAGTGCAGTGAAAGGAAAGATGAAGTAAAAGGAGCCAAATGAGCAATGGAGACAGAATCTGGCAAAGAAAATGATTCAATAAAACACAGATGTCCATATATGACGAGTGATTTGTGTGTGCGGTAAAAAAGTATAGATATGATGTATATTTTATATTGTACTGCAATGAAAGATATGGAGAAATAGCACTAGGTATAAACTATTAAGCATCATATCGGCTGCAACCATGTCTGCCTGCATTGCCCCTGTCAAATAAACATAAAGTCTTATATAACACCTATGTTGCTATATGCATACACTAGATTCCCATCCTCTGACCCCTGTGATTACTGTGCGTGTGCATGCATGTGTATGAATGGATTAAACCATCAACCTCCCCAGCACAGCAGTGTCATTATACATGAGCCCCACAGCTTAGAGCTGAAAGCTCTGCAGCGTCGGCCGGTCAATTATGAAAATGTAGTGACGTATCCTCAAAAACCAAATGTCTAGACCTCTGTTTTAAAACATGAAGAATGATGTATCTCTATTAAATGTAGTAACTGCTTTTTATCCTGCAAACAATCAGATTCAATATAACTAATGAGCAGCTGTGAAATTTGCTCTAAATATATGTGGCATTTTCTTTTAAGCCGCCTTCGCAATCATTTTCTAGTTCCATGCTTCTAAGACACAGCGTAATGTAATTGCCCTTTGCTAATAATTCATGCATCATAGATGGAGAAATTGTGTAAAACACACTCCTAAAAGACAAAGTTTGATGTTTTCAGAGCCCAAATGTGAACCCAATATGTTCATCCAACAGTTTATACCAAAGTCGAAATATTGAGTCAAACAATCAGTATTTTAGTTTTGATTTAATTATGACTCTCATAATTTACTTTATGTAAAAAACACACACACAATCTGTGGTTCAAAGAGTTTTAAAATGTGAATATCATCACTGTCCAGCATTATACATGTGTTTAATGTCCCTGCTCCTTGGTGGAAGCTGCAGAGTGAAATCAGCCGGTTTAATGTGTGTGTTTTAGGTTGAAAACCTACAGACTCTCAGCTCTAAATAGCACATGACTTCATTTCACAGATCAATGCGGTGTCTGGCCCACTTCCAGTGTCCTCTCTCATGCTCTCAGACTCCAGTAAATGAAGCCTCTCCGCTCGCTGTAAAATCAGCTAATGCTTGAGGGCTTGGAAGTGGGCCGCTAGAATCCTGTTTGGACTGTGGACCTGTCCTTGGTGCTGAAGCTGTGAGCTCTCACTCTCTCTCTATAAGACATGGAACTACAGCAAGACGTTTTCACATTTAAATGCAACGGAATTAACTTTATCAGTACCAACTGCATCTTTCTGACTAATTACATTTTGTATAGTTGCGTCTTTCGTCCTAAATATCTGTAATACAACTGTGACTCGTGGAGACGACATATAGAGATAAGTAATTCAGTTTTGACTCTGAATTACAGAGATCTTTAATGACATCACTGAAACATCATTCAAATGGTCACAAATCCTAAATGACAACTGCAGATATCTGTAATTCAGTTTTGACTATAGGCATAATGAAAGTTATAAATATCTTTTATTCTCTAAAAGTTGAGGTCATTATATATACTATAGTCAAGACTGTAATTCAAGATATATGAAATTACATTCTGACTAGAAGAAACCAAAGTTGCAGATGTCTCTAATCAAAATTCAGTTCAAGATGTCTATAACTTGATAATAAATATATGCAATTACATTTTGACTAGTCAGAACTCCACATATCTATATCATTTCAACTAGTTGAAACTTAATTTAGGATGTTCTAATTGTGGTAAATTAGGAACTATGACTAGATAAAATCAAATTGTAGATATCTCAAACTACTATTGATAGTTTAAGTACAGATATCCATAATTTACATAGCGGATATCTGGAAGTGAATTGTAGAAATCTGTAGTGATGTCATTTGTAGATGTGGATATCGGAAATGACAATTATGGATAGGAAGAATATAGTTGTGGAGATCTGAAATGTTCTTTTTGACTATAGGAAATCTTAAAATGGCTTGACATATTAAAAAGTTACTCATTTATGAATAGCAGTTTGAGATATCTACAATTTGATTCTGATTAGTCATAAGTCACAATTCAAGATTTCTTTAATTCACCACAATTAAAAGATAAAGAAATCAAGTTTCAACGAGGCAAAATGAAGTTGCAGATATCTATTATCAAGTTATAGATATCTTGAACTGAAATTTAAACAGATATCTGTAACTTGCTTCTGTAATTCCATTATGCCTATAGTCAAAACTGAATTACAGACATCTCTTTATGCCGTTTCCACTAGTCACAATTAGGTTATAAATGTTAAAGTGACTCACTATGTCTTAAATGTTAAAACTACTTGCAATATATTAAATGTTAAAATGCCTTTCCATAGTTTAAATGTTAATATGACTCACTATATTTTAAATGTTAAAATGCCTTTCCATAGTTTAAATGTTAAAATAGCTCGTCATATTTTAAACATTAAAATATCTTCCATATAAAACAAGTTTTTCTGCTCGTGTCACATGACAGCCGCTGACAGCCGTCAGCTGTGACACTTCATCCCCCGTCATAGATTCCATTTACTGCAGAAACTAGCTCGCTGAAATATTCCCTCTCACATCAACGGTTGCCATAGCGAAGTCCTTTCACCCGACACTATTCTTACCCCGCTGCCTTGAGGCGCTCAGCCGGTGCCACATCATGCAGACAAGAGCCGCACATTCAAGGACAGCTTCCTTTCCCTGGGCTACGAGCTCACTCTGCAAACACTGAGTTATGGGAGCGGAGCATTGAAACGACAGCTCTGTGCTCTGGTTTTCCTGCTGCTGCTTGTTGTCATGCTGTGACGCAACGTAAAAGAAGTCTAGAGACTGCGGAGAATCCTGAGTGAAAACATTTGAACCTGCAGCAGTGAGTCATCGCTGCAGATGTGTTGTGAAAGAAGTGGGACGGAGAGAGGCTGAAGCTGAATATACGACAAACAGAACACAGAGGCGTCGCCTGGGAAATGTGTAAGCGAGTTATTCTGGTCCTGTAGATTTAGACCCGCTGCTGGAATCGTCCAGCGTTTCCCACTCACCTGGCGGCAGGTGCAGCTTGAAGAGGAACTTCAGTTTATTTGTGAAAGAGCCACAGTACAAAGTATCTGCAGGAGGAGAGAGATGCAGTTACAGCAAAGTGCATGTTGGGATCATCGGGTTCATTAGTGAAGGTCAGTGTTAATACTGACGGCTACTTTTCAATTTAGTTTTAGTCCGAGTCTCTAGTTGATGAAAAGTCTTGGTGTTTAGTCTGGGTTTTATTTGACTAAAACTAGACTAACTCTGGATTAACTTTGACCAAAACTAAAAGTATTTTAGTCTTACTTTAGTCTTACTTTAGTTTGATTTAGTCTAGTTTGACTTTAGTTCTTTGACTTTAGTTTTAGTCAAAGAAAATCTAAAGTATTTAAGTCTAGTTTTAGTCAAAGACAATTCAAAGCCTGCTACGTTGCTAATGGAGCCTGGTCTGATATTCACAGAAATATATTCATGTATTTGCATATTTTATTATGAACCAACATGATTCAACAACTGAGGCTCTTTTAGACCATAAAACAGTGTAGATAAACAACAAGAGCAGGACAAAAATAGGTTTACAACACTCTTTTAGTTCCTTATGTACATAAAGAGCCAGTTGAGATGTGTTGAAGCAGGTAAATCCACATATCACACACATCCAATGAATTTTGGATTGTAATTTAAAGGTCTATGAGGGAGTTTTTATCCAAGTAGATTTCTGCTCAGCTTTCTTCCATCAATGAAAAACGTGTTAATTTCTTCACAGTTGGTGTTTAAGGGTATTGATTTTGTCTCGTCATCACTTGTGAAGGAGGAGCGAAAGGAGCGGACTTACCCAGGGCGCTGCAGAACTCCTTAAAGTTGACGAGGCCGTCCTGGTTCTCGTCGATCAGGCGGAAGATCCACAGGGAGAGGGTGCTCCTGTTGGTGCAGAAAGACCAGGGTTCCAGCAGGGAGAAGAGCACGCTGAACTCCTGGAATCCCAGCTGGTACTGCTCCAGATAGGCCAGACTGGGGTCGTGGTGCAGCAGAGCTGGACTCTTCATGGTCCAGTAGCAGCTCAGGAAATGCTGCCTCTGCAAAACAAAAGTTCAAAAGCTTTAGTACACCTGAGTTTAAGACAGACGATGATGTGACAGCCCAGAGGTCTGATGTGGATTATGTTGCTGTAGGATGAACTCCTGACTACTAAGGTCTAGATCATGGGGTTCTGCTGAGCTCTAGAGCTCAAGACCCAGACATCAGGCTTCATCCATGCTGATATACAGACGGGGGTTAATTAACACTTTAATCACTTTATTTAAGTCCATTACTGCAGAAAAGCTGCATGTCTAAGTTGCTTTTCTCCAGCTTCTTTCTAAGCTTCTCCTCCTCCTCTTTAAATGGCTGTTGGTGGCGACTGTATAGTAGTGACATCACAACTTCACGGAAGTCATGACTGCTTGTTTTAAGGCACAGTTTCTGGATACAGATAAAGGAGTAAAAATACTGCATTACAGTTTCAAGTGTGTGCAGCTGTTAACTCACTTTAAACAAATTATAAAGCTCGTCGAGCTGCGAGGCACTGAAGCTGACTTCTTGGGACACCACACGAATCTGAAAACACATTTTTAAAAAAACTCAAATCCTTATTGCTGCATTGATAATTGAATTATATTCATGAATTCCTGTGAGATGCAACAGCCACTTACAACGTTCTGCTTGGTTGTGTCCTCCAGCGTCTGGATCACGTAAAGTTTGTTTCTTTTGCGCGAACTCTCGACCTCCTCTGAACGAATATTTCCGTATTTCTAAAAAGAAGAAAGAAATGCAAGTTGTGACACAAATCTCTGCTTTGGTGGATTAAATTCATCCAAAGAGACAACTTTGTTTAATGAGCCTTTAAAATCTTGCTTTTTTAATAAAAATGTGCAAATTTTGTGACAACTTGCAGTGAAATGTCCTTTAACGCCTCTACTACAAAACTAAATCTGGAAACTGCTGCAGTACCTCGTAGGCTTCTCGGATCAGCTCGCTGATATCCACGCTGAAGTGGGATGTTTTGTCGTTATTTCCCACTGAAGCCTGCTGCACCGTGGGAGGCAGTGGGCTGTCTTTGTTTGCCACGCTATCGAAGAATCTGAACAGGAAACAACGAGAGAATCATGTTGAATTGTGTCAATTTCTAAAAAAAATGGTTAAATAAAAATCACAAGACCTTTTAAAATTATAATCAAATCATTTGTATTTCTGACGAGCATCCATCAGCGCTGTCGGCACTAAATGCAGCGACGCTACTCTCTGCTACTGTTTTAACCTGCTGGGTTACACACTTTATCAAACTTTTAGTGCGGAGGGAACATGCAGCTACATCTGGTAACTGGTGGTGTCACTTCAAAACATGTCCATGTATCACACTGAACTAAACAAAGGTTCCTAACAATAATTCCTGTTGTTACAGATACTTGACTAGATTCATTTAGATTAACATTACTATCAAACTGTGTCAAAGACTAAAGAAAGACTATTGGTTAAAACTAGACTAAAATAGTTGCAATGTTCTTTTAATAATCTAGACTAAAATACTTTGGATTTTACCAAAACTAGACTAAAATACTTTGGATTTTACCAAAACTAGACTAAAATACTTTGGATTTTACTAAAACTAGACTAAAATACTTTGGATTTTACTAAAACTAGACTAAAATACTTTGGATTTTACCAAAACTAGACTAAAATACTTTGGATTTTACCAAAACTAGACTAAAATACTTTGGATTTTACTAAATCTAGACTAAAATACTTTGGATTTTACCAAAACTAGACTAAAATACTTTGGATTTTACTAAAACTAGACTAAAATACTTTGGATTTTACTAAAACTAGACTAAAATACTTGGGATTTTACTAAAACTAGACTAAAATACTTTGGATTTTAGTAAAACTAGACTAAAATACTTTGGATTTAACTAAAACTAGACTAAAATACTTTGGATTTTAGTAAAACTAGACTAAAATACTTTGGATTTTACTAAATTTATACTAAAACATTTTGGATTTTACTAAAACTAGACTTAAATACTTTGGATTTTACCAAAATTAGACTAAAATACTTTGGATTTTACCAAAACTAGACTTAAATACTTTGGATTTTACTAAAACTAGACTAAAATGTGACTAAACAACAAAACAATACAAGCTGATTAAATATGACTAATATGGCAGACAAATCACAGACAACATTAACACAATAAATTGGCCTATAGCAGACACAGACTTGTTGAGGATGGTGACGGCCTCGGCGTCGTCATGGCAACTGATGAGCGCCTCCATATTGTAGTCGAGTACGGCCAGGCCGAGCTGCAGGATGGCCTTGATGCCGTCGTAGAAGAAGCAGTCGACGACGTTCACGGCGCTCTCGATGGGCAGAACGCTGATGAACAGCGTGAGGAACCAGGACAGAGACACCGACGAGAAGAAGCTCAGGTCCGTCATGTGCTCCACCAGCTGGGGCAGGTTTTCTCGGATCAGGTCCTCGAAAACCGCCTGGTCTACCAGAGCGCCTGGAGAAACATCAGCAGTTATTTAACCCGTTGAAGCCTATGAGCCTTTACGTCCATGTCAGTTTATTTCTAATGACGTTATAGTTGACAAAAACATGGAGAAGAGAGACCCTCCCAGAAAGAGGTGATTTTATTTAAATTATTATGATCTTTAACCCTGACATGTGTATGGTGTAACATTAAAAAATTGGTACCAGATAGTTACCAAACACATGCTATTAACAAGTTTTATATTCTAGTTGGATTAAATATTTAAAATTTATCATTCTTTATTCCATTTTTATTAAAAACAAATGGAATTTTAAATAAGAAACCAACATGAATGCTCTTTAAAACTGCATTTTTGACTTTCTCATCTTGCCAAATTATTTTTCACTGACCCATATATTTATTGAATCCTTCACGTCTCTAGAATATTATACATGGGATAAATCGTTTTTTGTTTATAGGCATATTTGTGCAAACTATAATATCCATTAAAATGCTATTTTCTGATTCAGATTACAAAATGGAAACAAAACAGATGCAGAACATGATTGTTAGGGACTCAACTGATGTAATTATATGCATTAAACCTTTTTTTTAAAATATCTGGGTTTAAATGTGTTCAAATATTAAATTCCCTGAATTGCCAGCAGAGGCAGAATTAAAGTCCACTCTCACCAATAATTCTGCGATTAAAATAATCCGGTAACATCCTCTCACAGACGGCCACCAACAACCAGAAAGCCTCCTCTTCTTTTGCATAGAGCAACAGGACTGAGGTGAGAATGTTCATGGCCTGAAAAGAAAAATAAAAAAAAGACACTTTAAAAAAATAGAGTAACAAGAAAACAAGTGTTTGTGTGTGTCTAATAGGTGTGTTTTCAGACCTTAGGGGCCTTTTTAAAGATATTTTTCAATAGGTTTAGTGCATTTGTGGCGTTTTCTGAGCTCCGGGTTTGTTATTTGTAGAAAAATCACGTCCACTTTTCAGAGCTGCTGGACTTCTTTGTCACAAATTGGCCAATCATAGTAAAAAAGGAGCCAGGTCGTTAAAACCCTCAGGGTCAGAAGGGTTTTTTCATGTCTGTATCACAACCATTACCTGGTGTGTTTGTGTGCTACTGCAGATGCTTCACATTTCACGGTTTAAAAACACCAGAAATAAACAATAATCTCATAGAAATGACCACTTAGAGGAGTTAAAAGACATTTTACTGCAGGTTCTTTGGTGTGAAAGTACCTTCTTGGTGTGACTTTCCTTCTTCTGTTACTACTATACTAACAAAGATAGTGTGCAAGATCACAGAATCCAAATAAATGGGTATTAAATCTAAAAATTCAACTTCTTTATCAATAACAAGGTTCAACAGAAAATTATGTACATTTTCTATTAAAAATATCAACATTTTAAAGGTTCATTGAACAGAATAAATAACAGAATGTAATGCAAAGGATGCAAAGGTATTGACTGATTAGATAGAAAACTATATAAAATTACACTACTCACAATAAGTTAGGGGTATTATTTACACAAGTGCCTCCTCTATTTGGTCTGAATTTGAATGAAATAAATATAAAAGCTCCTACTTTAGAGTCTTTCACCATATCCCTAACTTATGTGTATAATATAATTATAGGAAAAAAAATATATATTTACAGTTGCATTGGGACAGGATGACAGTTTTACTACTAATTTAATATGAAAAGTTCTGGGTTTAATGTATTTATTCTATTGTTGGTGGTTTTAAAAAGGGTGCCTTGTCTCTCTGGATGAATTTATTCCTATGATCATAAGGTACTTTTACACCAAAGTAGATATTTGTGTCACAACGTGCTGTAAAAACCCAATTTTTCATCCTCTACAGAATTGAGTATAGAAATAAAGAATGAATATGAGAGTAAATTGCTCAGACACTTCCTGGGAATCGTTTAATGTGCATGTTTTTCATATTCATCACATATTTTCCTGTGATAACAGCTACAAAATCGGCTAACAGCGGTTCGTGCATTTCACCCAGAGCCTCCAAACAAAGCTGAAACAGATCAGAGTACCTGGCAGTAGCCGATTTTGGGGTTCCTGGAGGCGTAGGCGGTGAGGACTCTGCGTAGGGCGGAGATTCCCGTGTCGCTCTGGAAGGCCGGGTGTTCCGGCAGGGATCGGTGCAGGTCCCGCTCGATCTCATCCGTCGCCAGCGTGCTGGTTCCCAGGGACTGTTCCACCAGCTCCGTGTAGTAGCCGGGGTGAGTCGCCATGTCGTTTACGGCGCCTGTACAGTAGAAAACCAGCAGGAAAACAGACGCTGCACTGATTCCACGTCCATGTTTCTCTTATTTATCCATGTGGAGTGAGCACTTGAGTACAGAACACTTCCAATCACACTTTATTAACCTGTTAAAATCCCCCCAAAACCCTGATACTGGGCCAGGATTGAGTTTTCTTCATAAATCACAGTAGAAAACCTCAGCTCCAACACTAAATCAAGTATTTTTACTGTTACAGCATCAATATGATAAGAAAATAGTTTAATATCAGTAGTAGGGCTGCAACTAACCACCATCTTGATACTAAAATTAGCTTTGTGATTATTTAATTGGGTACTTTATAATCTCCTTTTTAAACATCTTACAGAATATATGTGATTTTATGGACAAATAATTGATCTTTGAACTTTTTTTCCCCCCGATTTGGGTAACTTTTGTCCTATTTTATGTTTTTTCTATTTTTTTTTTAATTAAATTCATAATTCAATGTTCCATCAATATTCCACGTACATGTACAGTTTTCCACCAAAACAAAAGTAAGTATGAGACAGGAATTAAATCACCTTTTCCCCCCTTTTTTCTTATTTTCCATATTTGGAAATTCCATATCATTCTTTTGACCTTATGACCTCTTGAGTCTCTTTTCCCAGATATAGGGCTTCAAAGCTAAATAGGAGTCTTTTGCCTATTATTCTTTAGTCTCCAGCATCTTGTATCTTGAGATGTTGTGCTGTAATCTTGTTTTAAATAAAGTATTTGAATAAATAAATTGATTCTGACTCTTCTGTAGTCACCTCACATTGTAGATTCCAGGTTTAAGTCCAATAACCTTTGTGGTTGTATAAATATTCCACATTTATTATTATTTGTAGCAGGAAAACTGATAATAAACCTAGAGTGACACATCCCTACCACTTCCAGATCATGTCATACCTGAAAACAGCATCCACAGCTCTCCTCTCAGAGCCTCAGGAACACCACGAACAATCAGGTCTCTGGTCTTCTTGGTGAAGAACATGCTCGTGCCGCGGCCGTATTCAGAGAAATGGATGTTCCACGACTGCTCCTTCATCTTCTCTTTAAGCTGCCAAAGATATTCACAAACAGATGCTCATGTTTTCATTTTATTTCTAATTAGACATCAGTCATATAGCGGTAATTTCATCAGACCAGACTAGATGTTTTTTTAATGGCGAAATCACTGACTGTGACGAAATTAACATGCATTTTTTATTGATGAAAAAAAGACGAGATGAAATATACTTCATTAAATAAAAATATAATAAATTGTCTCATTCATTTTTTTCATCATAGACTTTTTAATTACAATTCAAAATTCATCGGATGTGTGTTAGTTTTGCCTCCTGCTGCTGCTGCTATGTTTCAATAAATGTTTTACTGCCTTAACAAAATTAACAATTGAAGATAAACTTAGTTTTGCTAATTCTGGGTCAATATGTAAATTTACCTGCTTCAAACATCTCACACACAACTGGCTGTTTATGTAAATAAGGAACCAAAAGAGTGGTTTAAACCTATTTTATAGTCTGTCCTGCTCTCATTATTTTATCTTTTTATAGTTAGAAAGAGCCTCGGTTGTTGAATCATGTTGGTTCATGATAAAATATGCAAATCAGAACATGAATATCAGACCAGGCTCCATTAGCAGCGTAGCATTGCTAATGATTCAACACATGGAGCTACTTCATCAGGTAATAATGACCTGAACTTTGTGAGATGAGGAAGATTAAATGGATATCTACTGGTTAGACTAGATTGACAGTAATGTTAAATAAAATTCATCTGCTTTCAAAGACTATTGACTAAAAATAGACTAAAATACTTGAAAACTCGGTTAAATTGCAAAGACTTTTCTAAACAGAACAGTGGTTTTCCATCTATTTCAAGTCAAGGACACTTAACCTGACACAAATTAGACCACAGATTTTTGCTTTGAGATATTAATGACACTTTTTGTCGTACACTTCCACTTTCTTAGTGTTACTTATGGAATTATTACCCTGGAATCACCTCAAGAACCCCTGGGGGTCCCTGGACCTCCTTTTCAGAACCACTGGACTAAAATATGGCTAATAGAGTTGACTAAATACGACTAAATCTAGACAAAAGGCTAAAACTACTGTACTGAACTCTTACATGTAGAATAGAATGCCTTTATTGTCACTGTTAACATGTACAATTTACACTATACATGTTCATAATGAGATTGAAAGCAATCGCTTCAGTGCAGACATTAAAAAATTAAAAATTAAAAGTTGTATTTACCATTTTGGGGTCCAGGTTCTCCATGTCCTGGGGGTGGAAGACGGTCATCAGAGCCTCGGTGCTGACGGCCTTGCTGCTGTCCTTCTGTCCCACCATCAGAGTCACGTCGTCTGGGTTGTCCTCAAAGTGATTGATGAGTGACTGGCATTCACCTCGTATGGCCTTAGTGATGAAGACGGAAATATTCGGTGTCAGAAAACACGACTAGAACCACCCTGGAGTCTAAAAATAAGAGTATTGACTAGACTAGAATAAACTAGATTTTGACTAAATCACTTTGGATTTTCTTCGATTAAAACTAGATTAATATGCCAGGAATTTTTGACTAAAATGTGACTAAACTAATTTGTTGCTTCGGATATTCTTCGGCTAAAACTGGACTAAAATATTTTAGTTTTGGTCAAAGAAAAGTATTTTAGTCTGGATTTTCTTCGACTGTAACTAGACTAAAATACTTAAAATCGTATTTAACTAAAACTAGACTAAGATAGTTTGGATTTTCTTTGACTACAACTAGAAAATACTTTGGATTTTCTTTGAGAAACTAGACTAAAATACTTTGGATTTTCTTCAGCCAAAGCTAAAAGTATTTTAGTCTATTTTTAGTCAAAGAAAATCCAAAGTATTTTAGTCTGGATTTTGACTAAATCATTTTGGATTTAAATTTTTTTTTGTGTAAAAAAAACTGTGTAAAAAAATGTCTCATGTCTCTTTATCATGAACTTTTAAATTACAAGTCAAAATTCATTTTATGTGTGTTAATTTTGCCTCCTCCTCTTTCGGTGTCCATCTATGGTTCAATAAATGTTTTACTGCCTGAAACACACTTTACAAGGGAAAACTTCTGATCGGTGTTTATATTTTAAAAAGAAACACAAAAAAACATGTTACCTCTGAGGAGGCGGAGTGCAGAGGGCTGGCACTGATCCCACAGCGGCTCCGGATGGTGTTTGCCAGCCGCTGATAGTCTCTCACCTCGGAGAAACGCAGCGCTCTCTTCCCACGAACACACACCGTTAAAGCTCTGCTGCTGGAAACGGGCTTCTCCACGTTAACCACCTGGGATAATGTTGACAGAACAAATACTCAGTTCATGTATTCGTGGCTCTATTTGTATTTTACTGGCAGCGATAGAGCTTTTGTTCCGCTCTCACCTCTCGCATCGGAATGATGATGTGGCACTGGCTTCCGTCCTGACTGGCGAAACACAGGTAGTTCTCGGACAGGCAGATCTTGCCGAGGGTGTTGAAATGGCTGAAGGGCACCCACAGGAAGCTCTCGTGCACCTCCAGCAGGTTTTCCTCTTTGGGAAGCCGGAAAAATGTCTGGAACTGTTCACTCTTTGCATGAGCTTCTAGGCCTCTGGGGGAGGGAAGTGAAGCAGAAACGTCATTGGCGGATAAATCACCAAATGTTTTTATAAGAACAGACGTTCGCAGCCTCCAAACTGAAAGAATTCACATGGACAAAGTCCCATTAACAACCATTTTCTTGATATACTGTAAATTACCAAATAATAGCCCAGTTTCAATTAAACACTGGTTGTTTCAATTAAATGCCAGGTGCAGGTGTATATTTAGATAAATAACTCATTTATTAAAATTGTTTTCACATCATTATTGTGCTCAAATGACATTAAACACCACCCTCTGGGATAATACTGATTAACTGTAAAAAATTAAGAAGTACAACATGAAATTCTAACTTCTAACTCTAAAATATGCAGAGGGCAACTCTGGAGAAGGATCTTTAACTACTCTACTGTAATCTGACTTTAGAGAAATATAAGTTACGCAGTAGTCATACTGGTTTAATAATAGAATTTAAGTAAATTAACTTTTTTTTTTCAGTTTTGCTAAACAAGAATATTATCAGAAAGGAATTAATCTCCTGTCTTAAATTGCCCCTGGTCTCAAATTTGGTAATTTACAGTTTTGTTTTGCAAATTGTTTGTAAGGCAGGTGATAACTTACTTTAATATTATCAAAATATCTTGTATTTTAATACAAACCGTCCAATATTGAGTAGAATTATATACTCAAGTTTTTTTTATTAGTTTTTCACCCAAAATATGAGACAGAAAGTCAGAATTATTGGATAAAACGTCCAAAATATGAGATAAAAATATAAAAGTCAAACTGATATTTCAAGATAATTATACTCAATAATTAACTGTAAAATAATATAGAGTTATAATATATATTAGTACATATTATTATGACAGTCCTGCTGTATCATTACAACCTTAATTTACAGCTTTTACTAATTTATTCTTCTGGCAGATCAACATTTATCAGAATGCATACACTGAAACGGTCCAAATAATTGACTGATTTTTACATATTTGCCACTGGTTTTGTTGCGTTGGACTCATATAGCACCACAGAAAGGTCAAAACCAAACAGAAATGCTTTTTGGCAGGCGGCACTAACCGGATCACATTAATTTGTGCAGCGCTGCAGACAGACTCACCTCTTGGTGATTTGCAGCGGGTCGACGAGGGCCGGCTCCCTCTCGAAGGCCTCTTTGTCAAAAAGGCGTTTGATGGAGTAGTCGGCGAGCTGCTCCATGATAACGAAGGTCTCGTTAAGGTGCAGCAGCATGGAGAAGTAGTGGTCCTCCCCGTTAGCCAACACATGGATGCTCTCTGTCAGGAGCACGTTGGAGGTTTTCTCTAATCGCCAGATCTCATCCCAGGAAATGATCAGCTTTACTGCAAAGTCATCACAAGATATAAATAATTAAATCAGTGGCATTGAATGAATGCATGGGTGAGTGATAAATTAAAAATACATAATAAAATACAGTTTTAAAAGGCATTAATCAGGTGTCATGTTGGTTTATATCATTTGAAAGTCAATTTATACCATTTTATTTTCATAAAAATCACAGAATTTGCAATTTTGGAGACGAAAAAGAACGATAAATGTTAATGGCATCCGTTTTTACCTTTTTAAAAGAGTTAAATGTCTGGTACCAAGTTTTTAGGGTTACACCACATGACATTTTTGACTTTATTCCAGATGCATTAGGACAGAAAAAGCCATTTCTAAAGCTTTTCTGAGCAAACACTTGTTTATAACCTTTTCCAGACTGACGGATCTCAGTTACTTTCTCATTTGTTCATGAATTTCTTTAGACCTCAGGATGACGTCCAGCTTTTTAGGATCTTTTGCTCTGCTTCACTTTGTTATAATTAAACTTGGAGAACCAGTTTTTCAGTTTCTATTCCCCAAATATCTGGAACAAGCTCCCAGAGAACTGCAGGTCTGCTGCAACTCTCACTGTTCTATAAGTTTGCTCTTGTTTTTAACCTCAACTATTAATTTTTCCCATTTTAATTGAATGGATTTTTAATATTATTTTATTTTAATTAAGGTTTAACTTCCGATTATTCTTATTTTCATTTTCAATTTTAGTTTTACATTAAAACTTGATGCTTTTAATGTTTTGATGTTCTATTTGAGTGATTTCTTGCAGTAATTAGGCTTAAATAAATTAAACTCAGGTGTTTTAAAAAGGGGAGAATCACTTTTCCACACAAGGCCATGTAGGTTTGGATTGTTTTTTTCTCCCTTAACAATAAAAACCTTTATTTAAAAATATTTAAATTTGTTTGATGATCTGAAACTTGAAAAAAATTAAGAAATCAGGTTTTTTCCACACCACTGTACATAGATAGGAAATTACAGCAGCAGCAGTATTACACAGTGATATATAGAAACAAAAATATATAGAAAAAACTAATTAAATAGCAATAGCAAATTGTGGCAGTGCTGATTTTAGCACAAGTGCAGTGTATTCTAGTATACCATATAGTGTAATAATGCATGTTTTCACCCTTTCTGTCCTTTTTCTTATTAATTAGAATACATGAGGCACATTGGAGTAGCGACAAATGTTCCCAGCGTCATTGTGAAAATGTCAGTGTTAAAATTAACATGAAATTCAGTGTTACTCATTATCCACACTGGCTTCTGGCTTTTTCACAATTATGGGAGCTGTCATTATCAAGAGCTGTTCCCTAGATGTGCAAAGAATGCTCCGTTCAGGCCATTAAAGCCCACTATGATGGATACTAGAAGGTTTTATACACCAATCAACGTTACTGAGACAAATTCCATATCCGTGTGAATAGAAAGGGCATTAAAATAATTACCCTCAGCTCCCAGCAGGTATGAATAGAAGCAGAGGAAGTTGGTGCTGAGGTAGAGCCAGCCCTGACACGGCACTTTGCCTCTCCAGTAGCTGCAGGAGTAATATGTGACCAGCTTCTCCTCCGGCGGCAGCTCGAACCACTTCTCGAACCTCAAAAGAGCTTCTCTGAACTTCTCGGGATCGTCCTCCAGCACCAGGGACGTCTTCCCTTCCTCAGCGATTAGACCCTACCACAAGAAAGTTACTTCAATTTAAGGGTTTCAGTAGAAAAATAAAACAAAAAGCCCTCTTTTCCTTCAGCAACTGACCTTCAGTAACATGATGGGGGATTAAAATGTTAAAATATCTGTTCTTACTCTTATTTTGCCCTGTACAAAGCTGGTGATGTCTTCACTGGAGTCAAAGACAGAAAGAGTCCTCATGATGTTCTGCTGCAGCCAATCCCAGTGCTGAATAATCTCCTCTTTGGTGACACCTGATAAAAAAAAATATATGAAAAATACAGAATAATAAAAATGCTTTTATTTTGAAAGGAATATCATGAGTTTGTATCATAGGCTTGTTTTAGAACTGAAAGAGAACAGATTCTCTTATATAATACAGTACATAATACGTATTGAGTGCAATTTATTTATTATTTTTCCATTAATTCCAATAATCTACTCATCGACCTCATACCATGTGCACTTTTACAATGACCATGTAGCAATAATAGTGTGTACAGGTATTTATTTTATTATACATGTTTGTGTTGATTTGTAGGGTGTTTTTTATTTTTACATAGTAATATTTTATTATATATCTTCTGTTTGTGTGTCTCTGATGTAAAGGAGCTTCAATTTCCTTGAGGGAACCTCCCAAAGGATCAATACATTGATATCTAATCTAATCTAAAAATGCTAAATGTCTTCATTGATGTTCTGATTTCATTGAACTTCAGTACAATGCAATTTCAAGATGTGGTGAGTAATTACAATCAGACATTTTGCATTTAATATTTCTTCCAAAAATCCAGTATTCATCGAACAGCAGCGTTGAAATGTTATGCTAGAATGTGGCAAATCACGTACCACATGCTATTGACCAGTACACCTGAGAGTCAGGTGTGTGATGGAGGATACGGAACGGAGCAACTCTGGATGTGGAGTCCAGCACGGTGTCCAGGGTTCCTACAAGGAGGCCTGCAACAGACACAGCATTCATATATTTATTATATGTTTTAATATTTAGACTTTTTTTATCCAACGCTGTCACACATGACCTCAACCAAGGAGTGTTTTGGTGTGAATTTTAATGAAATAAGTAAACGTTCCATTTGGTATTACTAATAATGAATAAGAAGAAACACAATTTTTATATTAGTTTAATATTTATTTCCCCAAAAATGTATAAAATCCACTGAGTCTTTCACAATATCCCTAAATTATATTTTCAAGACACTAAGATGCAGAATTAAAAACCTTTATTTGAACACTATAGTAAATTTTAGTGCAAATTTACAGCTAAATTAGCATTTTATTGCTAATCATGTTAGCATCAGTAAAGTCAGTCATTTTTATACATTTTTGTCAACTTTTCTTTTTTAATTGACCCTTTTAGTTGGTTTTTGGAAGTTAAATTGCAACAAAACAGCTATAAAAATCATTGATGATAAATATTTTTTCAGCTTTTTCTCATTAATTTCATTCAACAACCTCTTACCTGGTCAAAACTACCCAACATTCAATCATTTTCAGGATTTTAACCATCTAAATGCCAGTTTGATTTATAGTATTATTTTCCATATAATAAATAGTAGGATAATGGGGCTTTGTTGGTGATTAGAGTCGTGGATATGTCAAACATTAGCAGCGAAATTGATTTTTTTTTGTTGATTATAGTTTGTACAAGAACATTTTTGCCACGAAGGTTTCAAAAGGTGCAAAGTTTAAAGAGGGAATGAGAGATAAGATAATTCAGTTTACTTTCTCAGTGTTTTACGATACTTATTCTGTTTGAACTTATGAATTAAAATGATTCGGTGCCCAGAAAACAGCTATACAAATAAAATTCATTATTAATATTTATAATAAACTAGAAAAATGGCTAAATAAAACCTCTCTAAAAATACACGGACTGTGCCTTTATGTCTTACTGACAGTGTGGGAGTGAACGGATCCACACTCCAACTAAAATTAGATGAATCTGTTACCTCCAACTTCTCTCTGACACGTCCTCATGAATAATTAACGAGGTCTCAGTGAAACCACTCTCTCCTGCCCTGCATCAGCGTCTAATGGCCGGTCTCAACACCAACATGCATCAACTCTAAACATCGTCTGATAGCGAGCTGCTACGATAGTAAAAGATTCAAATGACCAGACATTGTTAGCATAATGTGTTGCGATATCATTAATGTAGAGAGACTGAAAAAAAAAAACACATGAAAGATATTTGAGACATATAAAGGCTCTTGTGCTGGAGAGGGCTTCAGGCTCTGGATAGAGAACCACCATCAGGGCTTTTGTCTACATCAAAAACACCATTAATTACCATTAATTATCTGAATTACCTTACAGCTGTCACACTGCAGCGTGTGGTTAGAAGCTGTAGGTTGCAATCACCGGCAGAATTATCAGCGCTTTAATACGATCAGGTGACGTGTGGCTTTAAAAAGAGTCAAGTCAGTGTGAAGGCTGCTATAAAATTAGATTTACAATTACTGCAGGTTCAGTTGGAAAAGGAGGAATTTAAAATAAATACATAAAAATAACTAAATGGCTTTGATCATATTTCATAAAACTTTATACTAATTCATCAAAAAGCAATAAATGTTCTGTCACTTTGATTAAACATATGAGATTTAAAAATGTCTGCAAGGACTCTTTGTCTCTTGTACATATGTATCTATAGAGTTTTATATTTATATATATATATATATATATATAAATAAATACAAGAAAAACTTTAATATTAATTGCAACCCACGTCTTAAAAAATAAAATGTAAAATAATTATATTTTTAAGTAATTTGTCAAAGTGAATAACTGGATTTGAACGTTTGATTTGAAAAAAAAAAAAAAACAAGTATTTGAATAAACTTTGGGATTTATTTCAATATTATGTCTTTTTTTATATAAACTACTCACGATATGTTAGGGATATTATAAGAGACTCAGTAAATTTCATACATTTTTGGGCATTTTTCTCATTCAATATTAGAAATATCAAAGGGAACTTTTACCTACTTAATTTAAATTTATAGTAAATAGTAATATATATACATATATATATAAATACATATATATATATATATATATATATATATATATATATATATACACATACACATATATACATACACATATATACATACACATATATACATACACATATATACATATACACATATATATATATATACACATACACATATATACATACACATATATACATATACACATATACATATATATATATATATATATATAGAGAGAGAGAGAGAGAGCGAGAGAGAGACACTAGTGATAGATAGAGACAGACTAAAATGATAAATAAATATATACTATTTCCATAAAGCTATGACATAACCTTAAATTACAGTGTGACAACTGAACCGAAAATCAATGCGGCCACAAAGAGCTATTTATTGCTCAGGGAAAACTCTCTGACATTGCTGTGACTTTACAAATCCCAAGGTTTTTCGCTTTCACTTCCAGCTTCGGGGAGAAAGTGACGCAACGTTTACGGCGAAATGTAAATGCTTTCCAACGGGTGGCACATCCTTTTAGAGGAAGGCTGCTTAGAATGAGCCAAACGCATGAGTCATTGGAGTTTTCTACAACAAGCTGTAAGGTTATGTAGATCCTGAAGCTTCACTACAGGCCTCAGGGTAAATCACTGCATCGTGTAGTGCACAGACACTTTTTTCCTGTGTCGGCTGTGCTATAATAAACATTAACCCTTAAATGCACATCTGGACATGGCTGCAATTAACTTATAAATTGCAAACTAACATTAATCAACAACTATTTTGATAATTAAGTGATTTTTTTAAGGGGGAAATGACCAAATTGTCTGGTTCCAGCTTCTCAAATCTGATTATTACAGAACAGCAATAGTCAAATTCCATTTCTCCAGTTAAAATTTAAACATCATGATGTCAGGAATGTGTTTTGAGCCATAGTTTAACTATGAAATGAGAACAGATTTTCATTAAGAAAAATGCAAAAAGGTTCATTTTGTTGCTCTTCTATACGTTTTATTTGTACATGTGTTTTAAAAGGTGCTTTATAAAAGGAAACTGATTGATTGATAATTCATAAAGTAACAGCAATAATCAACTTCTGTGTACATTTGCTTAAAACATATAAATGCCAAGGTAAAAATTTAACAGATATCAGACACGTGTATTGAGGAATAGCTGAAATATGAAATAGAAGCAGTTATTTACGGGGGAAAAAATGCAAAAAAGGAACATTTTCTTGCTCTTCTATAATTTATTTGTACATATGAAACACTTTGATCAATTGCAAGTTGCTTAAAACGTATAAAGCTAAGCTAAAAATTTAAATTGCCATGATATCAGACATGTTTTGAGGAATAGCAGAAATATCAAATAAGAGCAGGTTTTCACTAAGAAGAACATTTTAATGCTCTTCTATATGTTTTATGACATGTGAAGCACTTTGATGAATTGCAGGCTGTTTTTAAATGTTCTTTATATATAAAATTACTTTAATTAATTATCCAACTACATTCTAGGGGGTTGTAGTTTACAAAAATTACACAGAACAGCAAGTCAACTTCCATTTTGAGTGTGTATAATCTAAGACTTAATAATACTTAAAGCATATAAATGCTAAGATAAAACAGAATAGCTGAAATATCAATTAAGAAAAAAATGCAAAGACCTTTTAATGCTCTTCTGTATGTTTTTATCACGTGTGAAACACTTTGATCAATTGCATTGGTTGATTTAAACTGATTTATAATTTAAAAAGTAAATAAATACATAGAACAGCAATTGTTAACTTTCATTTTGCCTGTGTATACCCTGATTTAACTCTTAATAATACTTAAAACGTGTAAAAGCTAAGCTAAAATTCTGAATTGCCATGATATCAGACACGTGTTTTGAGGAATAGCAGAAATATCGAATGAGAGCAGCTTTTCACAAGAAAAAAGGATAATTTCTGACCCACTTATGCATCCAAGGGTTAAATAAAAAGCCGATATATTTATCGACAGGTAACACATGATAAGACTTGCAGAAACCAGCTGATCAGACGCTGTCTGCTCTAATTTATTGGCTCGTGTACCTGTTGCAGTGTTGCATCGCGGTTGTTTGTGTGTGTGTGTATGTGCGCGTGCGTTTCACGGCAGCACCGCCCTATACACGGCAGGCGGTTCCATATGCAAAAAAAGTCGCATTAACCCGTTAATTAACCACTTTGATTAGAACAGCTGTCTCTTGACGTGTCGCAGCAGCTGTCGCGAGGAGGTGAGACATAACCGTCAACCGTTACCTGTCAAACCGCCAGCACCTTCCCCGTATCCGCGTCTCCTTTGCAGCACGAAGTACTCGTTATCCCTCTCGGTGACCCACAGCTTGAAGGCGTTTTTCAGCAGGATTTCGTCCGGTTTGAGCCACATTTTTTTTTTTGAGTTTTTATCTCCCGGAGCCGCCTGACATGTCACGGTTCGTCTCCGCCGTGGCGCTACATCAAAAGAAACCCCCCGGTGGACGGTTTGTTTGTGTCCGAATCCCTCCCTTTCCCACGTCGACAAGAAATGCTGCTGGGGCCGCGAGGCATTCTGGGGGTTGAAGTTTTAGTGAAAGAGGAGGAGGCGGCGTCAGGGAAACAGATGTTATGAATGAAATTAAAGGTCGAGTCGACTCATTTATTCATTACGTTTATTCAAAGTTTGGGTAAATAGATATTTAATAGATATTATATGGTTGTTGTGTTTATTTTGTTTTAAAAAGTAGTATACTGACTTTCATTATAGTAATTAGTATATAAATTAAAAAAATAGTAATATGTATGTGTATATATTTAGAGAGAAACAGATAATATATACTAGTCTTTAGTAATATATATAGATTTTTTTTGTTTGTAGTTTAAAGAAGTGGGATATTCACTTCCTAGATAGATAATGGAAATGGATATTTAATTGATTTCAATAGATATATTGTTGTTTTGTTTGTTATTTAGTTTAAAAAAGTAGTATATTGACTTTTGTTATTTGAAGATCCTGAAAAAAAAGTAAAGTAATGAGTAAATTATAGTAATATGTATGTGTGTGTGTGTATATATATATATATATATATATAGAGAGAGAGAGAGAGAGAGAGAGAGAGAGAGATAATATATATAATAGTCTTTAGTAATATACATTATATATAGATAACAACAGTTTTTTATTAAAAAAATGTATTGTAAATTATAATGTATAATCCTTTCTAGATAGATAGACTTTTGAGTCCCTTTTGCTTTAGTTTTTATTTATTTGTTTCCTAATTTCTGATTATTGGATTATTGTATATGATTTACACCTCCTACTTTACTACTTACTACTAAGTACAGTTGAGCACTCATCTAATTTGTTAGCTTTTAAATAAAGTTTGTATTAAAAAATATTTTAAATCTTAGTTGGGTATTTATATCTGACAATTATAGTTGTGATGTAGGTTATTTCTAATTTACTTTTCAAATCTCTACATGTCTGTAAAGGATTTGACCATTATCTTATCTTCATCTCTTATTTATCATGGATGTAAAGAGCTAAGGAGATATATATACAAGTATTCTCTTATCCAGCATCTCTACAGCACCACTGTCCATGTCTAAATAACTGCATTTATCTCGTCTAAATCTGTCTCTATTTGACATTTTCTATAGGCTTCTAAGAACCCGCTGAAATTACCCATCGTGTTTTATAAATATAAACACTAATAGACCCTCATTATCGTCAGAAAGAGCGTCAGTCTTGACCTTTGGATTCAGACAATATAAAATAAATGTAAACCCACTGAGTCACTGAATAACATGGAGTGAAAAATGTGAATATGCCACCACCTCTTGGAGAAAGTGTAACACAGTGGTGCAGTAAAAATAAAGAAATAAATTATACATATTTACACCATTAATTAATCTTCAATTGACAAAACAGGAAGATGACATAAGAAAAAAAGGGTAATTTCAACAATATGTTCTCAATTATTCCATAGTCAATGAGTCTATTGTTGCATGGCCTCTAACTAATGACTATTCTATCAAAATAATTGGAGATTTATGTCATTTAGCTAAGTTACACTATGAATTCAGGATTTTTATTTGTAATAGAGTATTATAGCAGGGCTACAGCTATTTATCTAGTTGAATATTCTGTCAGTTATTTAATTATTATTATAGATTAAGAGTTTTCTATTATAGAGAACTAAAGAAACCAGAAAATAATCAGATTTGAGAAGCTGGAACCAGAGAATTTGGATATTTTCTTCTTTAAAATGAAGTTGGCGATTAATGTAATAGTTGGCAAATATCCTATTAAATTCCTGCCTTAAAAACAGTTTACCCTGAAAGATTCTCACTGACTTCACATTTCTGTAAAGAAACAGGAACTGGTTCTTTTTAGTTTTTGTCTCACTTTATGCAATCATCCAGTGGGCCAGATTGGACCCTTTAAGCATCCGATTCTGGTCCCCAAGCCTCATGTTTGACACCCCTGGTGTAACACATCACTTTACTAGATATTCATTATCAGTGATGATTAGTAAAGAAATTTCCTGATTTAGTAATATTAATATAATTAATAATTGCAATTAAGCAATTTTATAAATGAAAAATAAATGTGTGATTCAAAAGTGAACATGACTCATAGATGAATTTAATGCAGCAATTATGGCGATAAGCCATAATTTAACAGGACACACATAATTGTGTGTCCTGTTAAAAGTTCATAAACTGCCCAGAGGCAAAGGTCTCTCTGCCTTATTAAAGGAAACGAGATGATGATGATGAAGCCTGATTCACTTGCCAGGAAGTTGCAGCAATGATTTTTTTTAAGAGGTCAGCGGTATGAAAAACTAAATCCCCCTTTACAGTCTAATAATAACAGTGTGAAACTATTAAAACATTAATGATTATAGGATTTATTTGGTTAATATAATGAGATATAATGACGTGGATATCTCACTTTATAACTGTTGGTCTCTTCTGCAAAGGCATTCTGTAAAATCTTGGAAATTCATGGGATTTTCTCCAATTTAGCCACATGTGCATTAATTGAGGTCGTCCACTGATGTTTCACAGTTGTTTTTATATATAAAAAGGTGGAGGAAGTTATTTTAAAACTAAACACACAACACTATTTCTTTACAGGGCTCATTCTGTGAAAGAGGAAACCGTTGATTAAACAGGAAAAGGTCGCACCCAAATTTAAAATAGCCAAAAACATCATTGTAAGGTGATTTAAGGTATTTTATTGTCTATATGGGGGTAATTACTTTTCAGGGAAATTCATTTAAATTGATATTGCATTAAAAACAGTATTGCAGGATCACTAAGTTGTGTGCTATCTAACATAAGTGCATTTAAGATATAAATATGAAAAGAAATGTTAGACTAATTATCTTAACACTACATTAATAATCTTCCTGAGTTTTTTTTCCTCTTTTTTAAAGGGAGTTTTTCCTTGTACGATGTGAGGGGATGTTATAGATGTTGTGTTTCTTTTGTACAAACTGTAAAGTCCATTGGAGCGTATCTGTAATTTGTGATTTTGGGCTGAGCAAATAAAACTGACTTGACTTAATTAGACCCGCTAGACAGAGCTAAACAGTGATATAAAATCTCATTAGACTAAGAGTTTCAGCGTTTCTATTCAAGGGTTTAATCACCAGTGGTATGCTGCCTATTCCTATCATATCATTAGGTTGTTTTTTTTATTGGAGACAGGAAAGGCAGAGAGAGTTAACATGCAGCAAATGGCCTGAATAGATTCCAGCAGCCTTGATAGAATATGAGTTACAAGTTCTACCAGGTGAGCTGCCAAGGAGCCTCATTCCGATCATATTTATGACTATAAGATGTTATCATAGCACCAAAAATGAATAATAATCATAATATATAATCATATTCATGTTAAGTTTATTATTTGAAACAACTGGCCAAGCCCAAATGAGGAAAAAAGAGTAGCCTCAGATAGAATATGTGGACATTTAACCATAAAGCTCTTCCTCACTAAGGATGTACAGTAACTTGGTTTGGACACCAGAGGTCCTCTTTGAGCTCTTGAAACCATCCTTGAATGTTTTTCTATGGAAAAGCAAAGTCAACCTGGCAACTCAAACCTCTAAACATGAAACACTTTAAGATATTATAGATATGTATATGCCATCATAGCTAAAAGAAACAGAGATAAGCATTATAGCTAAAGAAGGCTCATAAGAACTGAATCTTAGATAATATTCACCTGTTGGCTTCCGGATGATTTGAAACCTGTTTTTTCTTTTCCCTTTGCTTCCTCCTCAGCTCCTTCTCTCTGTCATCACCTCTTTGAAGAACATATTATCATTAAAAGCAAGCAATAGTAGGGATTTTACAATTAAAAATCAGTCTAATATGTCTATATGTACATTTTATATACAGAATAAAGTAAAAAATTTAATCTACCCCTCATGAAAATATATGCAAAGGGTGCATATAGTTGCCTTGCTGGCAGATTAACTTTAATTCATTCCGTACATAAAGTAAATTAAATCTGCTAGCAATGCAACTAGTTGCAAAAGGTGTTATTTTAAATGCCATTTATTTAGGTTTTAACTTCACCTGCTGCTGCCATCAACAACCATAACAATGAAATTGTTTATGCTTTGTTAATTTCATTCGATTGTATCCACATACAAATTACATATATTAGAATATTAGTTGTAAGTATATGTTTATTTTAAGGAAAATCAACATAAAACAGACTCAGGTCGAAAACTGTTTTGCAGCAGGTTCCTAACATTTTAAACACATTTAAATACAAATATAACAAATATATAAATATATTAAGAACACAAATAAGCTTTATCGCTCATTATCTGTATATACATGACAATACAGAAGCTTATTTCTGGATAATAACAGGATGATACCTGCCAAAATCGAAAGAACTACAAATCCACTCCTCCTGAGACTACAGCGCAACGCGTCGCGGCGGTGACGTCATCTCAACCCGACTCTCCGCACAGGCCACAGGCAGCGCGGAATTTAAAAAGAGACGTTTCCTGTGTACATTAGACTGTAGGTCAACTATAAACACCGATGTTGCCTCACTATGGATTATTATTTCTGTTTTTCTCGCACTTTATGTTATTCGAAACAAACAGCGACAGCACCGACGCTTTACGTTAGCAACCGGTAAGGTTAGCAACCGGCAGGTGAAGTGTAGCTACTGTTAGCTTGTTGGCTAACTAGTAACTTAACGTCTTAGTTAGTTTAAACGGATCCAGAGAAAGTAGTGGTATATATACACAAGAGACTAGTTTAACTTATTTAACTAGTTTACAGGTCAAACTTGAATAATTTCCTGTTTTTTTTTATTTTATAAATACACGACTTCATGACAGCTAACTAATGAACTACTTGGAATTACCTGAGTATAGCTGAACCTACCTACTACAGCTGGATTACCTGTCCATAATGGAGGATAATTCGTCAACGTGTTCCGCGGTGACAGACCCCCCGCACGTGTCTTTCCTCCAGAGGACGTTGGGGCGTCTTTCCTCCACGCAGTGTCTGAGGCTGGCGGACGCGGACTCGCCTCCCGTGGCCGTCGTGGCCCTCCAGAGGTATTTATCCGAGCAAAGTGACGGGGCACAGCAGCCCGACAGCTACAGCTACGACGTGACCGTCACCGACGGAGTGTGGCGGGTTAAATGCCTCGTCCACGCGGGTCTGAACCACCTGGTGCACGCGAACACCCTGAGAACCGGAGCCGACATCCGGATCACGCAGTGCTCGTTTCTGTACAACGAGAGGAGACTGGGTCACGGGTTCATGTGCATAGAGGAGGTCAGCTGCGGTACCGGGAGGTCTGAGGTCCTGGTCCGGGTCCCGGATCTGGGTGCCCTGCCCGTGCTGGTGAAGCCCGGCATGGAGAGGAGCGTGCTGCTGCAGAGCGACGTGCCGCTCCAGGTGAGCCGCAAACATTACCTGCCGCTGTGGAACAACGAGGACCCGGAGGGGGACATGTGGATCTCAGGGTCCCCCTCGTCTGACACGGTGCTGGACGGTGAGAACCTGCACCTGACACACCTCCATCCACATCCCTGAGGGTTTTTATTGGCGATTAGTCGATTAATCAATTAATTGCCAACTATTATGATAATTGATTAATTAATTTGAGTCGTTTTTAAGAAGAAAATATCCAAATTCTCTAGTTCCAGCTTCTTAAATCTGATTATTTTCTGGTTTCTTTACTTCTTCCTTACTTCCTCTATAATAATAAACTGATGATCTTTGGCTTGTGGACTGTTGCTGACTATTCTATCAGTATTCAGTACAATGATGTTCCTTACCTCTAACAGGAAACGGTTTAATTAGGATAAGTCACTAGTTTTTCATAAAAAAAAATGCATGTTTAAACTTTTTCTTAATGTTTCAACACTTGATTCCATTAATTAACACAAGATGAAGAAGTTTCATCCTGGAAAAAAGGGTTAATTGCTTAAATAATCAACAGATTAATCAACTAGATATTTTCAGCTCTACTAAAAATACTTTATTGCAAGTAAAAGTCCTGAATTCAAAGTGTAAATTAGTTAAATTAAGTATCAATAGTAAAAGTATTCTTTATTAGACCTGCAATAATTAATTGATTAGTTGCCAACTATTACATTAATCTCCAAATATTTTGATAATCGATTAAAAGGATGATTATTTTTGCAGCCCTATTGGCTTCTCAGCTGCAGTATTAGACAAAATGAGCTAGCGATTAGTATATTTAGATGTATGTTAATTTTTATTATACTAAAATACAATTATATTTGAACATTTAAGTATAGTTTTAAAAAATATACTATAGTGAATATTAGTTGTACATTTTAAATATAATTTAAATAAGCATAGACAATTAATAATACCCTTTAAACATACTTTTATAATTAAATTCCATTTTTTCTACACTTGCGCCTACTATTTTATGGTTTTATATTGTATTTTATGTTCATTTTATTTGAACTTTGGCTGCCAGATTGAAGATAAATACCCAACTTTGTTTTTTCAACAGTGTCCAAGATCACTCTTCTTTCTAGTCTGGAATCATCCTTCAGGAACACGTGGAAATCTCTGCCTCTTTTAGTGAAGATAATTCACAAATCCAGATTACGTTATTATGGGAAGTTTGGACTGAAGATTGATTTCCCCTACCAGGTGAGTTTAAAACACCAAGAGAAGGATCTTATTTTCCATATTTCTTTTGAATTCTTGTGTTGCGACAGTTACTCAAACTAATATTTCTCATATTTCAGGCATATTTTGAAGTTGCTGATCAGAGCGGCTCGATGTCGCTCGTCCTTTGGAACGAACTTTGTCCAGAATTTTACCAGAGACTGAATGTGGGGACGGTGTTATACATCCAGAATTACACCCTGAAGCAGAGCTACTCAAACCGCTCACGGCCGCAAATGGACCATTACAGAATCAAGAACTTTAACTCTGTAGGTGTGTACAACGCTACTAAACCAATAAGTGATAAAACAAATCCCAAATCCACATTGTTTTCTCAGTCTCATAAGTTCATATGGAGGTAGATTTGTGATTTGTTTAAATGCAAAAATATGTTTGAGACTCAAAATGCATTTGAACAGTTTTTATTTGATTGAAAGGTTGTTTTTTATTGAAACAACCCTTTTTTTTGATTAAATAATGGCACAAATCTAACTCCATATGTTTTTACATGCAAACAAAATCATATGTAAACTGTTATAAAAAAATTCAATTATCATGATCTATTTTCAGGGTACCTGAAAGAACTGCTGCACTAAAGTGTTTGAATGCAAAAATATATATTTGAGACTGAAAAAATGCATTTGAACAGTGTTTTTCTTTCTTTTTTTGAAGTTTTTTAAATTGAGAATATATTCTTTGATTGAAGCAACCTTTATTTTGATTGAATAGAATATAAATTCTTTATTGATAGAATATAAATTCTTTATTGTCATTATACATCAGTACAACAATATTTAAATAAGCTCCATATTTAAAGTGCCCATTGACGTCATGATAAAATCTATTTAAAACCTACATAAAAACATAGGAGTCCAGCATAAAACATGTTTAAAGGCATTAGTGTTCATATAATAGAATAATAAATTACTAATAAACAATTTTAACATATAAAACATTGTCCTGATCTATTTTCAGTGCTGCTACACCACATTCTGATCTTAAACCTTTACATTTTTTAAACGTTTTCTCAGAAATCTGCCTGAATCCTCGTAACCCAGCGTCAGTCATCACCGTGGTCTCCCCTAAGAGCGTGCTGCCTCAGTGGGGATTACCTGAGGTTTCCTACCAGTTCACCACCAGGTAATGAACTGGCATTGATTTGTAATTCTAGTCTCTAAATCCCATCTTCATTTTGTACTTGGCTGATAAAATGCCAGTTCAGTTTGATCATTTTAATAAAAAAGTGTTGTTCCTTTATGTAAATTATCTTACAGGTCAGAGTTGGACACATTAACCAACAATTCTGCATGTGACATCATTGGTTTGGTCACATTTGTGGGTCGTGTTGAGCGGGTAAAAAGTAAAGGGAACAAAGGTAAGAAATGTTTCATCTTGGTTTTGAATTGAAACTTGATTTGAGTTCAAATTAATTAGAACTTTCCTTTTTGTGTGTGTGTGTGTGTTTTTAAAAAGGTCCAGAGAAGTTCTGGACGTATCGCTGGGTCCAGGCAGTGGATGGAACCACTGATCAGCCTTTTATCCTGGAGATTTATTCCTCTTCTCAGCCTGAAGTCTTCAGTCGTATATGTCCCAGTAAGTCACCTCTTATCTTTTAACTCTGCTGCTATAATCAGTTCAGCTTTTTAACACATCCTCATCTCTCCCTCAGTGACCTACCTGGTGTGTTCTCAGATGAGGGTTTGTCACGTTGAAGGATCGATGCCCTACCTCACGAGCAGCTGTGAGACGGACATGTTCATCACAGGTTGGCTCATCACTTCCTGATACTGTGTGAATTATCTAGAAAAGCAACTGTATGTCTGTTTCACATATCTCTCTGAATTTTGTCAGATTTCAGATATACAGACCCTTTCCAAAAATTAGAATGTCATGGAAAAGTTTATTCATTTCCATGATTCCATTTAAAAAGTTAAACTTTTATTGACTATTCTTACAATAACTATATTTGCATGTCTCTCCTTATATCAATATATGTCCATGTCTTATCCAATGTACAACTTATCTATTCAGACTATGTAACTGTTCAATACTTTGTCATTTAAACAAGAAAAATCTTCTTAATCTTCAACTTTTCTATAGAAATACATACTTCCTACAGGCACTGCACTAATATTTACACTACAGTTCAAAAGCTTCAGTTTAATTCCAATGAATACCTTCCAGATTTATTAGAGCCTTATATATATTTGACTGTATATGACTGCAGAGAGTGTATTCATACTGTCCCATGTTTAAAAAACAGTCAATCCACAGAGAAACATACACAGCCTGTATTCAGAAACTGTCTTAAAACAAGCAGTCATGACTTACGTGAAGTTGTGATGTCACTACTATACAGTCACCACCAACAGCCATTTAAAGAGGAGGAGGAAGAAGCTGGAGAAAAGAAGTGGAAAACTATACTGAGATGATCTTTGCTGCTTCAAATCTTGTTAGGGATGAAAAATTCACAATAAAAAACAGGAAAATGTAGAATATGGGACATTTAAATGGTACAAAAATAAGCAGTTAACTAAAAAAAGAGAGAGAGAGATTGATTTTCAGGAATCAAGTAATAGTTAACAACTTAGACTTACAGTTTTCTGCAGTAATGGACTTAAATAAAGTGATTAAAGTGTTAATTAACCCCCGTCTGTATATCAGCATGGATGAAGCCTGATGTCTGGGTCTTTTCTAGGACTAGAGCTCTAGAGCTAAGCAGAACCCCATGATCTAGACCTAGTTAGTCAGGAGTTCATCCTACAGCAACATAATCCACATCAGACCTCGACTATCACATCATCATCTGTCACATGACACATTAAACTATGATAATTTATAGAAAAACTGAACAAATCAACTTTTGACTGGTGGTGTATGTATTTGAACTGACCTGTATATTTGTTGTCCATCTGCTCAACAGGTTACCACAAAGGTCAGCCATATGTGAGTGATCCCAGGGTGAAGAGCTTCATCCAGTGGACTAAAACTCTGAAGGACAACGTCATCCTCCAGCAGACGGCTGTCGGAGGAAGTTACTGCTACCCCCGACCCCCGAAAACATTCACCCAGTCAACAGCAGATGCCTCAGGTGAATAAAAAACAGGCAGAATGGAGTATTTTCTTATTACATACATGTTTTTGTTCAGGCAGGGGATCAAATTTAATACAGATTAATTTCAAACTGACAGAAAAATGGCCGTCTTCCACTTTTTTTTTTTTTTTTAATAATCTCGGAGCATAAAATGATGAAGTGCTTCAGCTCTGAACCATAATGAGATGCAGTCTGTTCGCTTGTGGGCGGCATGAGGCCAATAAAATCTGGGCAGCTCTCTCCTGCAGCTCTGCCAGAAGATCCAGATGGTGGACTTGTGCATTGTGGTGTCCAATCCAAATAAAACATTTGTACTGAACACCTCTGACCGTATCCTCATGCATAGCTGACAGGGCTGAGTCTTTATTATTCTTTCAACAGCCCATAAGAAGACAATAAAACCTGTAAAACAAACCAAATCTAAAATCCTGCATTCCAAAGCAAACATGATTAGGTTTTATTGTCCTTTTTTATAGACTTATCATTCTTATTCTCCATCTCCAGCACAAGTTCCTCTGGTTGCTGCAGCTGATTTAAAGAAGGTGCTGGAGAGCCTTCACTACAGGGAACATAAAAGACTCGCGATTCAAGGACAGATCACAGCAGTGCGATATATGATCAGCCCAAAGAGCAAAGAGAGGATAGAGGTAACACATTATTTTCTTCTTTTAAGTCCATTCCCAATTACAGCCATCATTTAAGAACGATAAAATAATTCAGCTGCTTTCCTGCAGGTTCCAGATGTTCCCACATGTGAACAAGCTGCAGCAGAAACACTCAACAGTTCAACATTTTCTCCTGATGAGGAAACCTCAGCAAGTAAACAGAAAAGAAGACGGAGGTTTGATTTTTTTTTTAAACATTTTAAGTTTCATATTGAAATGTTAATTGTACGGCTTGTAGTGCTAAGCCATAAGAGGATAAAAAGAGTCTATTGCCCATTTCTCTTCTATCATTTCTATCATTTTCAACGCCATTCTGTTTAAAAATCACATTAAATAACATGTCAGAAACACAAACCATCTACTGATGTCACATTAACACAGACAAGTGTAGCCTACTAGGTGCATTTACTAATAAAGTGCTTGTTAATTGTTCCAGTGTGTTAGTATCAATGGGGATCAACATGTTTCCCATTGGTGACAGTATCACATCAGCAAAAAAAGGAGGGAAACAGCAGAATTTGTTGGTTCAATGCAAAATAAAAAGAGGAGAAATGTGGTATATCATGATATAAAATAATCCATATTCTGATATATCGCCCAGCACTAATGTCTATAATGAGCACATTTAGTCAAGCTTAAAGTTTAAAGCCTACATTTAATTCAGAGAATGAAACTTGTTTTCCAGAAATGCCAAACAGTCCCCTTTGAGTCGTGGTGGCGTTCCGGCAAAAAGGTACCGAGGATTCAGCAGGTAGTTAACGTCAGTAATAGATTCATACTGTTCTAAACTCAACTGTCTCTGCTGCTGCTGCTGCTGCAGGAGAGCTGGACATGAAAACACAGGAGGGGAAGAAGACTCTGAAACAGAGACGGATCAGGATGTGGAACATGGGGAACAACCACAAAATAAAGGTCCTTTACTGGAGCTGCAGCTTTAATCTGTTACTTCTGGAATCTGATAGAAAGTCATATATACACCACTGGTCAAAAGTTATAGAACACGTTGATTTGTTCAGTTTTTCTCTAAATTATCATAGTTTAATGTGTGACAGATGATGATGTGGATGTGGATTATGTTGCTGTAGGATGAACTCCTGACTAACTAGGTCTAGATCATGGGGTTCTGCTGAGCTCTAGAGCTCTAGTCCTAGAAAAGACCCAGACATCAGGCTTCATGCTGATATACAGACGGGGGTTAATTAACACTTTAATCACTTTATTTAAGTCCATTACTGCAGAAAAGCTGCATGTCTGAGTTGTTAAATGTCCCATATTCTACACTTTCCTGTTTTTTATAGTTACTTTTGAACTGTAGTGTATATATAGTAGTGTGTGTATATATATATATATATATATATATATATAATATAAAGACTTAGGTTTCACACGTCATGGTTTTGACACTAATGTGTTTTTTGTTGGTTTCTGCCAGACTCTGAGGTTTTATCGTGGGAAAGCAGCGTCTGGCCGAGGCAGCGACAGGAAGTGTGTGAACATCTGTGTGGAGCAGGTCTGTTCCAGGACAGCGTCTCTAGGAGGTTCACGTTCGATGAAAAGAACGTCCTCCTGCACTGGAGCAACCTCCAGACCATGAGGTGGACGCCAGAACAAAACACCGACCCCGTCCCACCTGCAGCCTGTGCAGGATACTACCAGGTTACAATATTAGGTAAAATTAGTTATTCCTGTCACTATCAACTTGTTGCACCACATACTGTGTCAGAACATCCTGTTATTTCCTCTGTAACAGTGGTGTCAAACTCAATTTATTCTCACAGACGGTGCAGCTTGATTTCTGTGCTGAACCAGTAAAAATAAATGAATTTCTTCCCTCCTTTTAATGTAAATACTTTATAGATATTTACATTATTAATTAATCAGTTAACAAAACCCTTCACACTACTATTTAAGTTCAGTTTCGAACATTGAGAGGAAAAAGGTAAAAATAATACATTGATTTATCCGTACATGTTGTTAAAGGAGATATTTGATGTGAAATAGACCTGGAGTTTATTAAAAAATAATAAAAACTATGACTTTTTGTCAATTAGCCACCATCCTTCCCTCCAAAACTGCATTTCTCATATTATTCATGAAATTCGACACAGCCTTGGATGTTTGATTCACTTCAGTCTCATATTAGTGCAGCCGCTTCTTTAGTTTCTGCAGCCGCTTCTTTAGTTTCTGCAGCCGATTCTTTAGTTTCTGCAGCCGCTTCTTTAGTTTCTGCAGCCGCTTCTTTAGTTTCTGCAGCCGATTCTTTAGTTTCTGCGGCCGCTTCTTTAGTTTCTGCAGCCGCTTCTTTAGTTTCTGCAGCCGGTCCTTTGGTTTCTGCGGCCGCTTCTTTAGTTTCTGCGGCCGCTTCTTTAGTTTCTGCGGCCGCTTCTTTAGTTTCTGCGGCCGCTTCTTTAGTTTCTGCGGCCGCTTCTTTAGTTTCTGCAGCCGATTCTTTAGTTTCTGCGGCCGCTTCTGTAGTTTCTGCAGCCGATTCATTAGTTTCTGCAGCCGATTCATTAGTTTCCGCAGCCGATTCTTTAGTTTCTGTGGGTTTATTCTGTACCTTTTAAAGCTGTGTCCACAGTATTCATGTTGAATGACCCAGATCCAGATAAAAGTGACTCAGACTTTTTTTTTTTTATTTTTTCATATCAGTCTGAACTCTGCAGATTTGATCTGATTCATCAGATCAGTCATCAACCCACAGACCAGTAAAAATAAACATGTTGCTTCTCCTTCTAATCCTCTACATCCGTATTATCTGTTGACCTCCACAACAAACACCAGTAATCCTGGACATGGATTCGAGCTCTTCATCGTTGTTTTGTTGTTTTTCTTGTACGTGTGCAGCTACATTCCAGTTAAATCTATGCACCAGGACCTCATTTATATATATGAATATGTAAACTTAGCTGAAAATCCATGTAACTGCTTTATATTTAACCAGCCCAAAATGCTGTTTTGCATTTGTTGGACTTTTATTTTGAAAGGTTTGATATAGTTGTTGAGTCTCATGAAACGTTCATTAATGCTTTATGTGCAGTTTATGGCAGCTGTTATGAATAAAGTGTTATGAACTCACCTGTCAGGTAAAGCAGTGGTTCTCAAAGTGAGGTCCGGGGACCCAGCAGGGGTCCTTGAGATGATGTCGAGTTTCCTAGGGGGAAAAAGGGGGAATAATGAATTTTTTACTATAATTCCATCCAGACAAGTAACAAAATGACAGTATGAGAACCATTTGTATGGAACACTACCATAATTACAAATAAATACATGACTATTTAATTTATTAGTATTTATTTCCTATTATTTTCCCTTTTGCACATTAATTAATTTAATTTTAAATTTAATTTTCCATATTGATGATATGATTATATTCTAAATTGAGGGGAATGAATACATACATTAATTTTAAATAATGTATTAATTAATGAAATGGAAAATCAAATAAATGGGACAATAATGCATAAATACATTTATTTTATGAATTAAAAAAATTGGAAATGGAAAATCAAGTAAATATGGACATTTACTGGTATATTTATGTATGGAGTCATTTATTTTTTCCTGCACTTTCTCTTCTAAAACACCTTAAAGCAGCATCAGATGGAGTCTGTGGTCTAGTTTTTGTGACTTTAAGAGTCCTTGATGTGAAAGTTAAAGTGTTACCTTTATTTTTTTTAACAGGCATCAACAAGCAGATCGCCGTGGACGCTGCGTTCGTTCCCATCGTTTGCTCCAACGAGCCGAGGGCCGTCGGTCTTCCTCTGGATCCCCATGGCAACACGATGCTGTCCTGTCTGTCGTCAGGGTTCCTCTGTCCCCTCAGTGACGCTGTGGACCCGAGTCCTGCAACACTTCCTCAGCCAGGTAGCTGCTGCTTTCCATTTAGGCCTGGAATCGTAAAATAATACAAAAAAATAGGTCAAACAAACATTTCATTGGACACATTTAGCTTTAATTATAGCAGCATTTGCTGTGGCAAGATTTATTTCTTATATTAATGATTAAACATACACTAAAGATTCTGAATCATCATCTTAGAATAAACTGGTGTCATCGGAGAAGAAACGATCCATTGATGGAACAATCGGCTCAATTTCCAAAGTTTGAAACGTGTTTTAACAGGAATAAATGGGAATAAATTCAAAACTTAACTATATTTGGAGATAATATATTGTAGATTTAATGCAAATACTCAGTCAGGCCACACATTCTGAGCTGTAGACTCTATAAAATTTCATCTACAATAGCAATGGTGTTAATGTTTAATTAGCAAATATTAAATATTTGCTAGCTCGCTGGTAAGTTAGGTGCTGTTTTTCCATTTAATTGAATTTAATTTGATTGTTTTTTTTTCCTGTAACCATAAGATTATTATATAAGACCATTCTAGTTGATTAGCTACAGTAGCTATATTATATATAGTAGCTAATAAATTTCTGTTCCTGCCATTTCATTAGTATTTTTACCAGCGTTTTTCTTATTTTATTCTCCAATCTGATGCATCACAGTCAGATTCCCCAGCTTAACTTCCCCTGGGAAGTTTCTGGAAATTTACAGGGAATTTTCTGCCCCCTTTACTAAATAATCCAGTTGATTTGTTCTAAACTCCACAAGAAAAAGGTTGAGAACCTGCACAGACAGTTTAGTCTTTTCTGAAATCTCTTTTCTTCTGGATTCCAATAATAATGAGAAGCGACTCACTGCATGAGTTGGGGATAAATAACTTATTGTTACGTAGAAATGATCCAATAAGAGACTCTGTTTCCGTAGTTAAATCCAGGTGGTGATATTTAGCATCAACGTTAAATACCTTCTTGTTTTTCTCATATCTTGTAGAAGAGATCCTGGCGACTGCCGCTGAGCTGGAGGAGAAACATGTGGTTTGTGTCCTGGATCTTTGTCGTCTGGGCGGAGACGAGGTGGAGCTGCTGCTCAGTAAAGTTTACAGAGTCACTGAGTGTTCTCTGGACTAAAAGATGCAGGAAAACACACGTAATTATCATCATGTATCATTAGAGAGTTATTTTAGATTGAAACAAGCCTGTTACACATGTAAATACACAGTAAAACATGACAATTCTTTTAATTACATGTATACAGATTGTATATTTTAATACCTTTAGAATTAAATTATATTGACTGATAACGTGTCGATTTGAGTTTTAAATCCTTTTGTTGAATCACTGGAAAAACATAAAAGGAACTTTCTTAGTAAAGTCTGAATAGTTCTAATGAGTCAGGGACAAATGAGAAAGTTGAAAACTTAAAAAATACAGTTTTTAAATCATTTATCAGGTCTGTAAAAATGTACATTTGCACCATTTTTTAAACAAAAATCACAGAATGTGCAGTTTTTTAATATCAAATGGTGTAATTTTTATATATTTATTCCACTTATAATATAAAAGCATATTTTTATGTTTTAAAAAACTCTAAAGTTTTTAAAGTTACACCACATGACATTTTTTTTCCATGAATTCTCCTCGTCTGGTTCTCTAATGAAAAACCACTGCGTTAAATCCAGTATAACTAAACATTATTGAATGACAATACATACGTTTAAAAATATTTATTTTCAAATATTTCACAATATCCATTTTGATTTATAAATAATTCAATGTAACATAATTAATATCAAGATATTTTAGAATGTAAACTTAATTTGTTAATTTCCTTTAAAACAATATTAACAATATATTTTTAAAGCTTATTTTGATGATAAATACAGAAAAGAACCATACAAGTGACTGTGCAACACCAAATAAACTCCAAAAACAGCCTCAACTCCTCTAATAAGACACTTCATTATCTGTTACAAAATTACTTTAATTTTAAAATCATGTAACATACATATGTAATCTATTAGACATAGAAAATAAACAACTATATAGGCTAAACTTGTTTTTATACATTCTATTATACAATATATTCATGTTTTCTGCATTGAAACTGCAGAAATGTCTGTGTCCCAGGGTTTTTCTTTAATATATATATATTTTTATTCCTGGTCTATTTTACACAGAATATATTCATGTGACTTTCCACTCTCATATCTGAGGTGTCAAGTCTTTATTTTACAAATCAGAAAAGTGTAATGTGATGAAAAATCACATACCTTCAACAAAATTGACACTCAATTAAAAAAAAAAAAAGAGGAAAATAATTCTGAAAGTTGAGTAAAAAAGAAAAGTGCAGCACCTACTGATGGAGTTTTACCTCACAGCTATAAAGGAAAACAGTACCTTTTGAGCAAATTAGTTATTTACAGTAACTGCAGAATGGTTGATTTATATATTTATTATTTTCCTCCAAAGCAAAAATAACTTAGAATTTCCCTCAGCCACCTTCGCAAGGCAAAAAACAGCATTATAGTTATTTAGTGAATAGACTAGAAAACAACCTTTTATAGGGAATTTCAATATTTAAATTAAAGAGTAATGACTGAGTGATAAAGGAAAATATTAATAAATATTATCTATGGCACCTGTGAGTTGCTGGCTGAACTGAACTGAACATTTCTGGGCAGATTTCTTTCTTAAAACAAATAAAACAGAATGAAGTGGCTTAAATGATGATGTACAATTGCACTTTTTTTTTTTTTTCCATAGAAGCTACAAAACTTAACCGAGTCCGATTTGGCTGAATTATCCTTAAAAATGTGACAATGTCCACAAGCGTCTGGACGGATTTAAAGATTCTTCAGCTTCTAAACGAGCGCTTTTGTCTCGTTTTTTGGGGGGAAATAAAGAAATAAAACCAACACTTTACAACCACATCATTGCAATCATATATTCTTCAGTGGACACGTCATGTATCTTCAGAAAAGACACGGCTTGATATCGACAGCTGAAGGAATGTTAGGACGTTTTTCATTAAAAAAATACTTCCATATTCCATATATAATTTACATGGTACAATGGCTTATTATACACCTCTATATATATATATATACACACACACACACACACATCTGTTCTGAAACATTTAAAACCGTATAAATTAACATTCTTCTTCTTCAAAAATCAAACATTGCACATAGTAAAGTGTAAAACGGCACTGAACGTACATGCTGTGTGGAGTCTCCGCGTCCGATATAAACAGCACCGGTCTCCGAAATGGACGTAACCAAGGAAACCAAAGTAAAGGTTAAAGGTCTTAAAGTCGTACAATCGGTGATTCTCTTACTAAAAGTTCTGTTTGGAATTCAACATGTTCCTCGGCGTGACCTTGGTTTTTTATCATGCTCGGCTGCAGAAATTCAACAAACATAGAAAAGTCTGCTTTAGAATTTAAGTTGGAAATGTTTTTTTTTGCTAAGAAGTGACACGACGAAAGCTGAAGCAAAAATATGAAGGAGCCCAGATTGTCATAAAAAGTCTAAAAAGAACAGACTTTTAATGTTGGACAGGATTGAATAAATGAATAAATGATTTCTACTGGAGTTTCATGGTGATTTCACCTGTTCTCACACTGAAAATTAGGTGAAAATATCTTGTTTTTTTGTAGAATTAGTCAAATATTAAGTAGAATTATCTTATTCCACTTTTTTTTCTTGATTTAATCTATTTAATCTTAATTTATTTTAAAGAAAATATGATTCTTGTTTTCTTGTTTGAGTCTTGATTTTAAAATAATTATACTTATTTAATTTTTTTTCTTGAATTGTATTTTGTAGAATTAACTTATTTCACTATCAGATAATTCAGATTATTTCAAGTTTTTTATTTTGAAGAATTTTTTTTAAACAAGATTAAATTGATCCAAATCAGAATCAAAATAATTAAATGAAATAATTTAGCTTATTTCAATTTTTTTTTCTTGATTTTTAGTCAATTTTATCCTTTTTTTTTTTTTACAAAATGTCAAATCAGTCTTTATTTTAAAATAATTATGCTTATTTAATTTTTTTCTTGAATTGTATTATTTGTACAATTAGTCAAATTTTGAGTAGAATTAACTTATTTCACTAGCAGATAATTCAGATTATTTCAGGTTTTTATTTTTAATTTTAGTCTATTTCATCTTAATTTATTTTAAAGAAAATTAGTTTTTTTTAAAACAAGATTAAATTGATCCAAATCATTAAAATAATTTAGTTTATTTAAATTTTTTTTCTTGATTTTAATCAATTTTAGATTTTTTTCTTAAAACAAGAACAAATTGATCCAAATTAGAATCTTTATTTTTAAAATAATTTAAAAATAATTATGCTTTTTGAATTTTTTTCTTGAATTGTTTTACTTTACACAATTAGCCCAAAATATAATAAAATAATATATTAATTATAATTATTTTTTTAATCCACTGGCAGATAATTTCTTATTTCAAGTATTTTCTTGGTTTAAGTTGTTTTGTTTTAAAGAAAATGTCTTGTTTTCTTGATTGATCTTGATTTTTAAAATATTTTCAATTATAATTAATCCAATATTGAGTCAAATGATCTTATTCCACTGGCAAATAATTTATCTCAAGATTTTTTCTTGATTTTTAGACAATTTAATCTTTTTATTCTTATTTTCTCAAACCAAATTGACCCAAATCAAGAAAAAAAGGGAGATAATTCAACTCAAATTTGAACTAATTCTACCGAAAACTAAGATATTTTTCAGTTTTTGCAGGTGTAAATGACCAAATAAACCAAAAGCATAAGAAGATTAACAGAAAACAGGACGATACTGTTTAGAAATATCCAGAATCTCTCTTAAATCACTTCTTTCTTGCTTCATTTCCAAGATATTATGTTGTTACTGTGGTATGAAAAACAACCAGGAGCCACATGAAGATCACAGCTTCATTCACTTTGTGAAAATAATTTCCATTTAACCAGAAAAACCCAGTAAGACATGACGTCAAAACCAGTGTTGACCCTTCAATGTCTTTTTTAACCCATAAACTCTTCTTTTATCTCTTAAACTACTTTCTTAATCCCATATATTGTTTAAAATATATATATGTATATAATAAATAAGCATGAAATGGCTTCATCAGGGCTTCAGTATATAGATAAATGAATCCTAGATCTTTAAATCTGATTGTAAAAGTTGCAAAATGCCTCCCAATATATATATATTTGTAATATATCCAATACAAATCTAGATCTGATGTGGAAAATAACTTATGAGCTATGAAAATATAGAACTTCTGTATTTCAAACGGACCTGAGGTGGATTTTAAAGCCGTGATCAGACCAAACGTTGGATAAAGGCACAATTTAAGTGTTGGGAGAGTCGTAGCAGCCGCTTTTCAAGTCCCAGATTGAAGCTTTAAAAATCTTAGATGGATGTTTCTAATAATTTGAGAATATTTGCCACCGGCTTCATACTTTACATCTGAGTTCTTACCAAAGCTGATTGTGAGATATGGTCATGATGGTTCAGGTTAAAGCCGCGGCTCAACAACATTCCTGCAAGAAAAATGTTTTTGGGACAAAACGGAAGCAACATCTGATGGCTGCTCACACACACACACACACACACACACACACACACACACACACACACACACACACACACACACACACACACACACACACACACACACACACACACACACACACACACACACACACACACACACACACACACACACACACACACACACACACACACACACACACACACACACACACACACACACACTTATACACACACACTAATCCCTTTTTGTGAAGGAATCCTGTTTAGTGGCGCTAAAAGGGTGAAGATCCACTGTAAAAAGTGACATTTTAACAGGTGAAAACATCTTATTTTGGGCACAAATAATCCAAATAATATGGAATAAAAATTATTATTCCACTGGCAAATCATTTATTTTATTTATTTTTATTTATTTCTTTTTTTTCTTGGTACAGTTATACTCATATTGAGTAGAATTATTTTATTCCAATGACAGTTTATTTATTTTATTTAACATTTTTTTCATGATTTTAAAATATTTGGCTCATTTCAATAATTTCTTTTATTCTAATATTGAGTAGAATTATTTTATTCCACTGGGAAGTCATTTATCTTATTTTGTAATTGATTTTTAAATAATTTAGCGTATTTAAAAAGAAAAATCTTGATTTTTATTTGTATTTTCTATTTTAAAATATTTAGTTTATTTCCATTATTATATATTATTATATTTGTTTTCTTGGTACAATTAGCCCAATATTGAGTAGAATTATCTTATTCCACTGGCATTTTTCAATTTTTATTAAATCCTTTTTCTTTGTACAATTATTCTAATATTGGCAAGTAATTAATCTTTTTTTTGTTGATTTTTAAATAATTTAACATATTTAAAAAAATAAATCTTGATTTTTTTTTCTTAGTACAATAAATCCAATATTGAGTAGAATTATCTTATTCCATTGGCAGATAATTTGCTTTTTTTCTTTGTTTTTTTTCCTGATTTTAGTCAATTTAATCTTTTTTTTTTAAAGAATATGTTTTCTGAAATCAGGGAAAAAAACTATTAAAAAGCTAATAAGCTAAAATATCTACCAGAGGAATAAGATAATTCCAATTTAATTGTACATTTCCTGACAAGATTAATAGAAAACAGGGCGACACTGTTTAAATAATGAATATATAAACTCTTATTCTATATTAATATACTTGTTTTATATAGAATATAAAACATGAAATAAGATAATTCTACTCAATATTAGAATAATTAAAAAAAACAAGATATTTTCACCTGTTAATATTTCAGTTTTCATTGTGTGACGTCACTAAATTTAAATAAGAATCTCACTAATAAATTATTAGTGGGGGAAATATAATAGAACTTTATATGTGGATATAAATATTGTGTCATAGAGGAAGAGGGGGTTGGTACCAAAGTGCAAACAGACACTTAGAAATAAAAATCTCTATTTTCATCAGAAAAACAAAAAAAAGCCACATGTTCCAGCTGTTTTCCTGGTGGACCTCGGACTCCTCTGATCCGGATCAGTCTGGGATCGCAGTTCCGCTCCACAGCGACGTTTTTTTTGTCCGAACATTTGCGTCAAAACCGTTCGGCGTCGAGTCCCGCAGCTACCGGGTCAGCATGTTCCGGAAGTCGGCCACGCTGCCGCTCTGGTTCTGGGAATGTTGGTACTGTCTCTGCTGCTGCTGCTGCTGCTGCTGGATGTATCCCATGGTGCTTTGCTGCTGGACGTTGGTGGTGTGGAGGAACGCCGGAGCAGAGCCGCCGTGAACCAGACCTGGTGTCATCTATGGAGACAGAAGAGAATATGAATGACCTTTGACCCGGTTTTATGTCTTTATATACGTAGAGATGCAGTTGTCTGATGTCTGCATGAATAAATCTGAAAATAAAACATATTACTGGCTGGTTAGAAATAGAAAACATGTGGAAATACTGTAGTAAATACTGTGTAAAAATAGACGTTTTTATTTCAAATATTTAAATAATTATACAAGATAAAAATGATGCATAAAGACATTTGAGTTATTATATCATCTTCCCTTTTTTATTTATATATATATATTTTTTGGTGTAGGTGTAGATATGTTTGGAAATAGAAATGACCTCCCAAATAAAAATATAATTATTTAAAAAATGTATAGATACATACATATAAAATACTGTTGTTTATTGTTGAATTTTTAAAAAATAATTAAAATTATTACAGCATTTTCATTAATTTAATATTTATTACCCCAGAAATGTATAAAATCTACTGAAACTCATTGAGTAGTGTAATTTTTATATAATTTTTTATTATTTGTATTTTATTATTATTTGTATATCATCACTCATACTTCTCATTTTGCTTTTTTATAATAAACATGTTCATAATTTGCAGCTAAAATCTTCTTATCGATAAATAAATTGAAGTTTGGGGGTTTATATCTGTTTATTTGGATTCTTTGACCTTAAAGCAACACCAACTTAGCTATTACAGCTATAATAGAGAAAAGTTGTGGGATTTACTGATTTGTTGGCAGATATTTGGTGTTTGACTCGTCTTTTTAGATGAATTCATTGTATTTTCACACCAAAACAATGTCAGAACTTGCATTAAACGTCCTTCAACTCCTCTATTAGATGCTTAAAAATCTACAAACCAATCAGAGTGTTTCTCTATGATTCTATTTATATTTTATAAAACAGGAAAATAATCATTTGAATAAATTGATCCTAATCACCCAGATGGATGTTTTAAATGTGGCATAAAAGGCTAATTATTCTACTACCTATAGGAAATAGACAGAAATATTAAACTTCCCTTCTTAAAGTTGTGTCCTATAATGTGTATTTTAGAGTTTTTGTCCCCATTGAATGCAAAATGAATGAGAAATAACATAATATAACATAATATACAAGCCAAATACTAGAAATCTATGAACAAACCAAGTTTCCTTGGATTTATTAGGAATATCTGGAATTCCTTTTTACTATTGTGGGAGAGGAGAAGGCCTTTATGACCTAATTGATAACTATTATTATTATAACAACAATAATTATTATCTTGGCTATGAACTTTGAACTCGTGGACTACAGCACATTATACTACTCTGTTAAAACATGTGTAGTTTATAAAACTTAATAAATAAATTATGAAAAAAGAAGGAGTTTGATCTATAAAGTGACTCCAGCTGATTTAATAAAATCTGATTTTCTCTGTGTGTGGAAGGATTTAGATAAGCGACTTATAAACGGTGCTTTTTCCACCCGACTGACCGTTTATCTCTGTTTTTTAATGTCAGATGTTTCTCATCAAAGATGATAAATACGAGTCTGGAGTAAATAGTTGGAACCTCATGATTTAAGATCACAGCATCACAGCTTTTTGGTGCAAAGCGGAGGTTTTCCGGGCGATTATGAACCAACGCTGATCTCCTGGTTAACAGCCTGCGGGAATAACACAACAGCTTGTTGCCGTGGTAACGGAGGATTCAGATGCACCGTCGTATTATGATAAATCACTTTAATTAACCTGTTAAAAGCAGCAGCATTGAGTTTTAATCATAAAACACTGTAGAAAACAAAAATAAAGTGTTTTATCTGTAGTAAAACACAATGTTACTGTTACAGCATCAATAGTTTAATATAATATCAGTAGTAGAGACTATTTAGATATTTAGATTAGAGCTGTTTGTGTGATTATTTAATAATAAACATCTTATAGAATATATTCTTCATGTTCTGGAATGATCATAATAGGATTTTATGGACAAATAATTGACCTTTGAACTCTTATTTTATTAATTATTGAACTTTGCATTCCAGATAATTTAGCTCATTTCAAGTGTTTTTCTTGATTTGGGTCAGTTTCATCTTGTTTTAAGTTTTAAATAAAGTTGTTTTATATGTAGTAAAACATGCTTAGTTTTTATTTGTAATATTCTAAAGATTTCTCTAATTAACCATAACTTTGTAGTTTATTTTAATTTTTGATTTTTCCCCTTTTACTCAACCGTTTTTATATTTATATATATTTATTTTATATTTATATATATTATAGTTATTATATTTTACTCATTTCTGTTTTTAAATAATTTTTTTTTTAATTTTTATAAATTTTTTATTTCTTATTTTTTAATTGTACATTTTTAGATTTATCCCCTTAAATCATCTGTTTTTAAATTGTATGTAGAAGCTTTTAATGTTTTATATAAAACACTTGACATGTGCTATACGAATAAACTTATCTTCATTAATAATTGCCAATGCATTACAGATAATTTAGATTATTTCAAGTTTTTTTTCCTTATTTGGGTCAGTTTGGTCTTTTTTTACATTTTAAATAAAGTATTTTTATCTGTAGTAAAATAATTTTAGATTTTTTTTTGTAATATTCTAAATATTCTATTTAACCGTAACTTATTATTTAAATTTGTATATTTTCCCTTTAAATCATCTGTTTTTAAATTGTACCTTAATGTTTTTAATGTTTTATGTAAAGTACTTTAAATTAACTTAAAATATATTATACAAATAAACTTTCTTATATTATATAGAACTTTGCACTGAGATTATTCAGCTTGTTTCAAGTTTTTTGGGTCAGTTTGGTCTTGTTTTAAGTTTTTATTATTATTTAATAATTTTTTTTGCAATATTCAAAATATTCAAACTCTAACCGTAACTATTTTTATTTAAATTTTTTGATTTTTTCCCTTTTAATCATGTAGTTTGTTTCTGTTTTTAATTTTATTTATATTTATATATTTATTATATATGTATTTTATTTTTATTTATAATTTTATTTAATATGATTTTTTTTTTCTTATTATTTTTTTATTTAACATTTTTGATTATTCCTCTTCAATCAACTATTAAAACTGTATGTTTTAATGTTTTTTGGTGTTTTTTTCTGAATTGGGTCAGTTTGGTCTTGTTTTACATTTTAAGTTAAGTAGTTTTATATGTAGTAAAACATGTTTTTTCAATATTCTAACTATATTTTCTCTATAACAGCAACATAAATAGATTCTGACTCTTCTATAGTCACCTCACATGTTGTAGATTTATTTTAATTCCAGATTTAAGTCCAATAACCTTTGTGTTTGTAGAGATATTCCACATTTATTATCATTTATAGCAGGAAAACTGAAAAATAAGCCTTTGTCTTAGGTGTTTAACAGCTGCCATATATTCCCTGTGTCTCTAACAGAGATATTCCAGATTTATTATCATTCATAGCAGGAAAAGTAAAGAATAATCCAGGTTTCCGTACCTGGAAGAACTGCTGCGGCTGCTGCAGCTGCAGGGAGTGCTGGGAGGCCTGGGGCTGGGGCTGGTAGGGGGTCTGGGACTGGTGGCTGATGAAGGTGTTGTGGGGGATCATGATGGGGGACGAGAAGACCGGCGAGGGAACCAGGACGGCGTTACAGTTCACCTGCTGCATGGAGAAGGACGGGGCGATGATCTGCTGCTCCAACGTGTATCTGCAGCACAGCGAACACACGTCAGACACCACGTGAACTACATACATGTGTGTGTGTGTGTGTGTGTAGTTAATGAGTCCTCACATGGTTTGGGAAGTGGCCGTGTTGCACTGGGAAGGCTGTGAGGTTACGCTGTTCTGCATTGGCTGGTTGAGGAGCAGGCTGCAGGAAATAAAATCTGTTACTGGAGCAACTAGAGTGTGTGCAGCGAGAATAAAAAAAGCTGTCAAAGAGCACGAAGAAAATACTTCTTCAAAACAAGCAGCTTCAGGCCATTTTTGACTTTTATTTCTGAAATTATCTGGTGCTAAACTCATGAATAGAATTTAAGATTCAGCACAAGCAGAGGTTAGAAATGAAGTCCAAAAGGTTTGTATTTCCTGCTAAAAGGACAGAAATAAAGCCGCTACGTTACCAGTTATTCATAAAGTCTCTTACCGTAGTTGACCGTCCTGGTTGAACTCGCTGTCCATGTGTCTTTGGTTCTGGTCCTGCAGAGTCCTCATGCTGGTCTGGGAGAACATCATGGGGTTACTGTAGAACGGCATCGTCAGGCTGGTGCTGGTCTGGACCGGTAAACTCACGGCCTGAACCGGACCGCTCCGCGAAATCCTCTGCAGGACAGAGAAATCAAAAACACTAAATAATCAGGAGGGGGGTCAAACATGGGGCCCGCGGACCAGAACCTGCACACTAAAGGGTTCCTGTTCCTGTTTATTCACAGAAATAGAAGAGAATGGAGTTTATTACCATTTGTACAGGTTAAAGACAAGTCCCTGAGTCAATTGTAGCACATTTATGCATAAATATGAAGTCAGTGAGAATCTTTAATGGTTTCTAAAGCTTAAAATACTAAATATCGTTCAGTGCACTGTAAAAAATTAAAACTTATCAGGGGAAAATATCTTGGATTTAATACAATCAGTCCAATATGGAGTAAAATTATCTTTAATTGGCAGGCGATTTTGCTTATTATACCATGATTTAATTAATTTCAATATGGAATAATTAATAATTGAAGGTTATTTAATAGTGGGAGTGTATTTATAATGTATTTCTCTGTATAAAAAGGAGCAGACATTTGTAGGTGTTGTTATTTATATGTAAATATGAACTAAATTAGGTTTAACACCTGATTTAAACATGAAATTACACAGTATTAAATTATTATAGACAAGAGGAAACCGGGTTTTTCACCTGTGTTGAAGGTGAGCTGTTCTCTCTGAGGAGTGAGTGGCCAGATGACGTGTGGACCCCGCAGGATCCTGGTTTCGGGTGGCCCGAGTGCTGCCTGATGACCCCGGACTGGCTCTGCTGGGCCGGCCTACCCGGGCCCTGCTGCTGGACCTGCTGGACCTGCTGGACCTGCTGGACCTGCTGGACCTGCTGGACCTGCTGGGTCTGGCCGAAGTCATTGTGGCTGGGCTGCTGCAGCAACATCTAACATATAAACAGAAAATATTAATCTATCCTTCATTTACTTAAAAAATGCACTTAATTTAATAAAAGTTTGCTTCTGCTTGTGATTTGTCCTCTAATTTCCTACTGCATGTGAAGGCATCATGAGATTTGATTTGATATTTACTAAATAAACGCTCCGGCTCTACAGGCCATTGCATGTGGGTCAAGTATAAACGCTGCTAAGTGGTTTTAGCACTAGTTGGCTTAACTTTGGCCTCTTGGTGGGGCCATTCTGCCATGACTGAAGGAGTTAGGTCACAGTTCTGCCGTTATTTAACCTGTTAAAATTAAAAAATAAACCCTGATCCAGCAGCAGAATTAAGTTTTATTGATAAATCACAGTATTAAACCTCAGCTCCAACATTAATAAAGTATTTTATCTGTAGTAAAACACAATGTTACTGTTACAGCATCAATATATATCATCAATATCCACATCATCAATACAATAAGAAAATAGATTAATATAATATCAGTAGTAGAGACTATTTAGACATTTAATTTAGATTAGAGCTGTTTGTGTGATTATTTAATAATAAACATCTTACAGAATATATTCTTCATGTTCTGGAATGTTCATAATAGGATTTTATGGACTAATAATTGACCTTTGACCTCTTATTTGATTAATTATTGAACTTTGCATTGCAGATAATTTAGCTCATTTCAAGTTTTTTTCTTGATTTGTCCTCTAATTTCCTTTCTTCTTGTTTTATTTGTAGTAAAACATGCTTTTTTTTTGCAATATTCTAAATATTTCTCTAATTAACCATAACTTTGTAGTTTATTTTAATTTTGGATTTTTCCCCTTTTACTCAACCATTTTTATATTTATATATATTATAGTTATTATATTTTGCTCATTAACTCATGAACTCTTATCTTATTAATAATTGTAGATAATTTAGCTTAAGCTTGAGTTTTTTTCCTGATTTGGGTCAGTTTGGTTTTGTTTTCATTTTTAAATCAAGTATTTTTATCTGTAGTAAAACACAATGTTAGATTTTTTTTTAAATTCTAACTATAACAGCAACATAAATTGACTCTGCTGCAGAAATAATCCATATTTATTATCATTTATAGCAGGAAAACTGAAAAGCATCTACCCATTTTTAACAAAACCTCCCTAAATGCATGAAACTAACTTCCCCTTCTTCTTCTTCTTCTTCTTCTTCTCTTTTTAAACATCCAGGTGTATTTTATGCTCATGTCACCTGGAGATTAGCGAGGTGCAGCTTCTCCTTTATGTCGTACAGCTCCTGCTGCTGCGTCTTGATGTCGGCCTGAAGGATACGCGTCCTCTCCTCCAGCTGCTCCTTCAGCTGGTTCATCACACCCAGCTGAGGCTGCTGCTGCTGCTGCTGCTGCTGATGCTGCTGATGCTGCTGCTGATGCTGCTGCTGCTGAGGCTGCTGATGCTGCTGATACACAGACGGCTGCTGCTGCTGCTGCTGCTGCTGCTGCTGCTGCTGCGTTTGCTCTTGCTGGAAACAAGCGGTTATATAAAAAACGGTTGGAAACAGGCTTAAAAAAGCAGGTAAACATGAAGATAATCACTTCGCATGAGTCATATAAGTGCTTATTCTTGAAGCTCTTTTTTTACAAAAGTCTAAAAAGTGACACAGAGAGGCCATTTCTTTGTGAAATATACAAACAACACAGTTGAAGAAAAGCCATTTCAAATGTAATCTTGCCACCCCCCATCCCCAGCTCCCCCCCCCCCCTCTGCTCCATTTGCTTTTACAACCCAATCTTCAAGTGGGTCTGCAGGCGCTGTAGGAAATAAACACACGGAAGTCACAACAGCAAGATAATTGTACACAAACAGAGAGGGAGGAAGGCAACAGGCCGGGCAGGAAGTCTAAACACTAACCATGGCGGAGTGCTTGCTGCAGGTAGGAGAGAGGGGGAGGCTCAGCTGGGGAACGAGGTCAAAGGAATTTTGTCTCTGTGCCAAATCCTACAGGGAAACGAAATGACAATTAACCCTGTGTTGTGTCAGAACGCAGCGAGACAGGCGCGCGGAGACGTAGGAACCGACCTTGGAGCTGCTCGGCCGGAGTCTGGCGGCCGTCTTCTCCGTGCCGATGGAGGCCGACTGCCATGACGGCGTGCAGGCCTCGGTGTAGGAGTTGGCTGCTGCAAAAGAGACACAGCAGGACACTTATGAGTATTAGTCCTTAATAACCTGCTCCCTGTTTATCAGCCTACCTCTCCAAAATGACACGCCCAGACTTAATGCAGTATATCTCCACAACTATGAATGATCTTGGGTTTAAATAAAGATAACACCTGTGTGATAGTTGTATCAAATTAAAATGTACAGTGTTAAAGTACATCCAGCTAGAATAAAGAAAAAAAGTGAAAAAAATTAGCTCCGCCCATAAAAAAAGGTTGAAATTCACCTAAAAATCATAGGTTAGTAGCCGAATTCATCCATGGATCAGTAAAATATAAGTAATTGCACAAATGTTCAGTCTTATAAGATGAACCAGACCGATTTTAGAAATGTTTTACATTATTATTACACTAATAATAATATAGAATTGTATATATACTCTATAATTTGCTCAATAATAATTATCTAAAAGAAGCAGCAGATTGCAGCGTTTTTATGAGCTCCAACACGAGTTTTTATTGAAAAACAGCAGAGCTAAGACATAATTTATCGTCGTATCAGTAAAAAGAAAAAGGTTTTTTTTGTCAGTTCATGGAAAGACTGAGGAGTGAGTGTTCATCTTATAGAGACAAGCTTAGCATTAACGTTAGCATTAGCGTTAGCATAGAACTATTCCCCCAAAATTCCCCAAACTTTACTTCCCATGGAAAGTTTCTGCACATTTACCTTCACCCAGCCTCACTTTAACATACATACCTATGTTTTTAAGATAGTTTTGGCTGCAAATACAAAAAGAAAACTAACATCACACCCTCCTGCTTTGGATCTTTTAATAGACACTGCAGAATGAATAGTAAAACTCTGTTAAAAGGGAAGTCTATAGTATAAATGTCAAATATGTTGCTATTTCCTCCCTGTTCTAGACGTCTTCTGTATTCCTCAGTTCTAGTAAGATGCTATATTATAATATTCTGAGAGATTTAAAACCTCATTTCAGCAGAATGATGCTTGATTTGCCTCCCAACAAAACACTTTTCCTTAATCTTTCAGAACAATTTAATAAACGTCGTTTCTTTCTGGTTTTATAACAATTCTGCTGATTGAAGCCACTTCATTCTGCCTCCGTTTGATGCACGTGGAGCTTCTCTTTTATTGAAATGAAGAAGGAACAATAATAAAAAAAAAGATCTATTGACTGGATTATATTTTATTTGAAAAGATTTACTCCATCTGTGTGCATTTAGGGAAGATTGAAGCCCAGATTGAACAGAAACTAATAAATCTAGAAAGCTGCAAGTGTATTTTTCATGAATATGCAGATAGAAGTGTTGAGTACATTAAACAGTGGGTGGAAGAGCAGCTCAAGTCAGAGAGACGAGGCTCAAACGTCTCATCTTTGATGCATCATCACCCACATACTGTATATTAACATGCTTCTTTTATTGACTGCAGACCAGTGAGATGCAAATCTAACCGGCATTTATCCTCCTCAGATTAGAAAACAAACTGTTTTACGGGAAATTCAGGATCTAACATCTCCATTAATTTGATGAGGATTTCCTGCATTAAACCTAATGAAAGCCTGAGTGTTAGAAGAGTCTGATAAGATTCATGTTTTGAGATGTTTCATAAGAGAAAATGTCAAAATGATGGAGGTGAACCTGCCATAATCAGGAATAAATAAATAGAAATAAATAAACCAGTAACCTAATCATGTCTTCAGTCTTGGATTATTTATTTAATTTACTGTTGATTTTCATTCATTGTCCTGCTGAATCTCTCTTTATTTTATAAATTCTGTATAAATGGACAATTATAAGAACTTGTTCTTCTCGTGCACCTTTTCTGTCATTAACCCCTTGATGCATGAATATATCTACAGTCGTATAAAAAATAATTCTTTGTGATTTTGCTCTCAATCTCATGATAAATTAAGTGGTGATTGCTAATTTGTCTATAGCACATATGCAAATATGTGACATTAGGCATTAACGGTAACCAATGGTGCATTTTTGATTGAAGCTACAAAATAGTTTACACTTATTTACGCTATTATTTACACTATAGCTAAGTGACTATAACTATATACGAACTACTATGCTATAACTAGAGACCAACTAGAACAGGGGCCAAACAAACAGTTTTTGTTGTGGTTCTTGTTGAGGCAATTTGAGCATTTGAAGACAGTCTGACCTTCACATTTTGGGCATTTACACCATTGCCGCTCACTTACAGCATCTGAAACTGGAACAGCCTTAGCTCTTCTTCTTCTTTTGAATCTCACTTCCAACAAACCAGTATTAGAAGAAGAATGCATATACTATCTCGACTGCGGTATGATGCAAATTCGTGAGAGTAGGCATTAAGGGGTTAAAGTGTTGAACTGAAAATATAAGGGAAACATGGATAAATTCTATAATAAAGGGCAACTGTTCATTTATTTATTATCTTATTCATTATCACTGTAGACCTATCATTCGTCTCTTTGTTAACTGTTGCATGTTCTAATGTTAAAATCCAAGGCTGCATGCATATATGCTTGACGTTGACACTGATGTGTCCTGTTACAATAAAAAGAAATGAATCATGGCGGTCCCTGTAGTATAGGGACACCCTGGCACCTCCTCCAGGACCCTGGGAGTCCTAAGAACCCCCGCTGGTTTTAGATGATGTGTGTCCACCAGTGTGGAGCGAGTTAGGATCCATGATGACTCACATGCAGAGTCTGACAGAGCCGTGTGGGAGGACTTCCTGGAGCTGTGGGAGGAAACCGAGCGCGCTCCGCTGGTTCGGTCCCGGGGAGCGTCCAGCGTGGAGCAGATGTCCAGGTACAGCTCCTGAGCCTGAGAGGACGGACAGAACGGAGAGAACGGAGGGTCAGAAACGGCGAACCGTGACCCGGACACACACCGTGAACGTAGGAGGGAGCTCACCTTCACAGAAGAAGGAGCTATCTCCGGCGGCGACAGCTCCTCAAGGCCGAACGCTCTCCTCCTTTCAGCTCGCACTTCAGCGTAGCTGAATAACAGAGAGAAAGCAGAAAAAAGCTTTGCTTTATTTTTCTGAAAGTAACACTTAAAACATCCATAATGCAAAGTGTCATCAGGGCAGGAATTTCCCAAGGGCCAAGACTCATGTGGCCTCTCACGATGATGATGATGACACCGATTTATCACCCGAGATAGAAGCTTCATTAAAATTTAGTGGGAAACATTGGTAGAAAATGTAGCCTGCTTTGGATTTAATAATTAAAACCTTTGACACGAGGGCTACTTTTGAAGTAAAAGTCAAACGATTATGTTTAATTCATGGCTGTGGTAACCTAGATTTTACTCTTTGTGCCTTTAAAATGTGACAACACTGAAGGCGAAGTGGCTTTGCCCCTAAAATGATCATCCTGATGCTCCTCAGACTCTAAACGGCTTCACTTTATCAGACTAAATACTCACTAATCTAAAAACTGCAGGGATTTCACTGTAAATTAGATTATGCATATATAACCAATATGCTACACAAATAATTATCATTAATCTACATTTCATTGTATTTTTACATGTCTTTTAATGTCTTTAACTTAAACTAAGTCATGTTTAAGAAAATGGCCACAATTTATAAAGTGAAGCTATCATCTTGACTTTAAATTTAAATAACTTTTGATCAATAAATCGTAGCCTGAAAGCTAACAGTTAGCCTGAAAGCTAACAGTTAGCCTGAAAGCTAACAGTTAGCCTGAAAGCTAACAGTTAGCCTGAAAGCTAACAAGGTTTTCCATCCACTCTGACATGATGTCTCTTTTGAATGGCTAAGTAAAATAAATCCATACGTATAGATCCTATTGACCCTTTTATTGGCCGGGTTCTGATAAGAGGTCATAAAGAACAGGTCAAAGTTTTCCAGCAGAAATGTCTCCAAAAGAATGAACTTGTAGTAGTAGAGCAGGTTTCCCATGCTTTACCTCATACTTTTCCTACTGTCCTTTATATAATCGGTTTGTCTTCCATGCAATCCTGCTGACTTTTGCACTGTGAATGGTTTTTAATGCTGCCTTCAGTGTGATTTCAGCTCATGTACAAGGTTTTCTATCCAGCCTGGAACTCCTGTCTCTTTTGAGGAGCTTTGTAATATAAATCCATACGAGTGGATCCAATATTAACCGTTTTATTGCCTGTATTTTATCAATTATTGAGAATGTTTTACAACTAGCATTTATAAGAATCTTTTGACCAATCAGAGGCTGAATCAGCTGGAAATAACTTCTTCTTTTTACCGTTCTGATGAAATTAAAAAAGGTGGCGTTCAGTGACGCAACTTAAAAACTTCTCTTAATCAATACGTTTGCATCCAAAACACTTACCACTGTGCATAATTTGCAGCTAAAATCTTGGTGTGGATAAAGTAACTGAAGTTTTACCTGTTTATTCAGATTCTTTGACCTTAATAATGTCCAGTTACACCAACTTTGTTATTATAGACATAGCAGAAGAAAGTTAAGGTATTTAGATTTGGTCTTATGTTAATTTAAACATGTTTTATATTGTAGTTTCTTCTAAATAGCCACCCTTCGATCAGGCATTTAGAGCATCACAAACAGGAATTAAAATAAAATAACGCTCACTTGACGACAGTGTGAGTGCAGACGATGAACTCTGGTTTGGAGTTCCACTGGTGGTAGGTGATGTAGTAGTGCGTCCGCAGCCAGATCCACTGCTGGCCTTTGGTCAGAAAGCGATAGTAGCAGGACTTCCCCTTCCCAAACTGCATTACTGACGAGCAGAAAGACAGAAAACAGAGCATATCAGTGCATCAGTGGAGGTTATGAGCACGGCTGACAAACTCCAGAGCAAATAGGGGTCAAGGTTTTATCTGTGCACTCGGGCAGCTGAAGAATGCTCCTAACGATGACCTATTTTTCCAGAGATGGATTCCTGGAGAACAAAGAAGAAACAGACACTTACGCTGCTTGTGGCATTGAGCTATGAGCTCCAGGTCGTCCACATGATAGTAATCATAGCCAGAAGTTCCGAGAACCTCGAAGGGTAAATATCCGATGATCGGTGAAGCTCTGAAACAAACAGAGAAACCAAAAAAAACTAGAACAAAAATCTATATTTCTGATTAATGCGGGAAAGGAATCGTCTTTCTACCTGTGATCTAAAAACAGGAACTTCCATTCAAGGCTGTGTCTGGATGTGAATTCGTCACAGGGATCTTCCACGTTACACAAATCCTGAAGAAAGGAAGTCACAGAAGGAGACGGCAAGTTAGTTAACAAAATAAAAGCCTCATTTCAAATTAAATAAACACGTCATTCTCTCTCGTTACCCTTTGTGTCTTTCTGTTGGAGCTGCAGCTGAGCTCCTGATTTATTTATTTATTTAAATAAATCATTGAAAATGTGATTGTTGCTGATAATTGTTAATTAATGCAATATGTTTGTTTTGCATCTAATAAATCACGTTGCCCTGCTTATTAACACTAACTGTACCAACACATATATTCTCTTTGTTAAACTATTAAATTAAATTACTGAACATGAAACAGCTGGAAATTATGCAACACTTCCAAGTAAGTATTCCAAGTAATATTATAATATTAATATTATTATTAATATTATAATATTATTTCAAGTTTAGGGAAGATTAGGTTCCATGGGAATAATGAGAATATATGGAAATAAATGGGAATAAATCCTAAATTTACATAACTGAAGGTTTAAATCTAGTTGGGGAAAACATATTGTAGTTTAATCTTGACTAAAACTAACAGATTTAATTAAAAAAACACTCATTAATTACATAATATAAGCAGTTTTTAATTGTATTGACTTGTAACCATAGAAGAATTAATACATTAAGTATTTTGAAGAACATTCTAGTTGTTTAAATAACAATTTCTGTTGATGCTATTATATTAGTGTTTTATTCCACTGAAAAATACCACGTTCACCATCTGATGTACATATATTGCAAAGTGACAATTGAAATTTGAGTTTCTAATTTGAAATATTTCCAAATTCCCTTAATTTCCCATGGAAAGTTTCTGGAAATTTACAATAAATGTTCCACTCCTTTGCAACCATTGTCAATATTCGATATTTTATAAGTAAATCAGCTGAAAACATATAATTACAGCTATTTACTGAGTAACATTAGCTTAAAACTACAATGCAAAGCAGTTTTCATTAATTAAGGAAATAAAATATTCATGACCCATTTTTAAAGACTGAATTCTTCAGTAGGAACAAATGTGCTCGGGGCTGAAAAACAGACAAATTGTTGGTTTTGGTCTTTTCTTGTAATTTGTTGTTAAGACAAAAATACAGAAATCAACTGAATTTTTGCTCGTTTTGCCCTAGTTTTAAGGATTTAGCAGTTAAAGCCTTGTTAACATTGTCATAGTCACATCTACATATGTGGCGACAGCTTAAATTATCCTGTGGAGGAAATTATGAAAGCATGTTTTGTATAGAGTTGTTTTTTAAGTGGTGTTTGCAATGGATATGTCTGAGAATCTGAAGGAAAAATGTCAAAATGGAAGTTACTGTTATAGTTATTCCATCTGGCAAATCAGTGCAATTTAAATGTTGGATTAAGTCGAGGAGAGTTGAAGCCTGTCCAGCAGATCGGGTTCTTCTGGCATTTTTTTGCTCTCCAAGCACATTTTAAAGGCAGCAAAGGAAAAAAATACTTGTTATGTTGCCTCTGAAGAGAAAAAACTTCATAAATCCTGTGAGGAAACTTCCCTGTCTGCAAACACAGAACGGTTCACTACATCAGAGGAAAGTTACGACTTGACAAGTGCACATATTTCAATTCAAGAGACGTTTGGGATTTGATTTAATGCGGTGATGCTGTTTATTAGAAGGTTCAGAGTGTGTGTGGTACTGAATTAAAGAGCAACAACAAATCTCTGGACACCATAAAGTTCACAAATGTGTGAAATACAAATTAAATCCCATTAAGCAGCTGGTAAATGTATCTTAACCACTTAAAACTCAGGTTTATTTTTCAGTTTTCCTGCTATAAATGATAATAAATGTGGAATATCTCTACAAACACAAAGGTTATTGGATTTAAATCTGGAATCAATAGAAATCTACAACATGTGAGGTGACTATAGAAGAGTCAGAATCTATTTATGTTGCTGTTATAGAGAAAATATAGTTAGAATATACTAAACATATAAAACTACTTTATTTAAAATGTAAAACATGACTAAACTGATGCAAATCAGGAAAAACATAAAAAAAACACATATAAAACATTAAAAGCAGTTTTAATAGTTGATTCAAAGGGGAAAAATCTAAAAATCACTATTAAAAAATAAGAAGAAATTAATTCAAATTAAATAAAATTAAAAATCCAAAAATCCAAAGCAGGATATAATTTACAGATAAAAATTATTATTTAAAAAATTAAAATAATACCAAACAAAAACTGAAATTATAACCAGAAACAAGCAATATTCAATTTAAAAATATTAAAAGGGAAAAAAATCATGAATTTAAATTAAAAATATAACAAGTTACAGTTAGTTGGTTTTAGAATATTGCTAAAAATTCTGTGTTTTACTACAGATAAAAATACTTTATTTAAAACTTAAAACAAGACCAAACTGACCCAAATCAGGAATAAAACCTGAAATAATAAATTATCTGCAATGCGAAGTTTAATGATTAATAAGATAAGAGGTCAAAGGTCAATTATATGTCCATAAAATCCTAGAAATCCAGAACATGAAGAATATATTCTGTAAGATGTTTATTATTAAATAATCACACAAACAGCTCTAATCTAAATTATACTGATATATATTGATGCTGTAACAGTAACGTTTGGTTTATTTTACTGTATTTAGGGTTGGAGATGAGGTTTTCTGCTATGCTGCTGCTGCTTTTAACAGGTTCATCTTTGAGATCAAGGACAAACGCATGCGATTATAAAACCCAACAAAGCAAATGTTATAAAAATCCTACCTTTAGAAACTGCGGAGTGACTAATCGTACAGTCGCTATGAGGCAGACCTGCTCCTCCAGCGATGACTGCAGGCTTCTGGGTAACGTCAACTCTAGTCCGTTACAAGAAGACGTAGGCACTGAGGGACACAAGAGACCACGTCTGAATTTAAAGAGGTTTTCATGGAGACCAGTACAGTACCAGCCTAAACCTCCTCATTCCAACACACCTGATGTATAACCCAACATATTACAGTCTAAAATACATAAATACTGTTATTATCAGTCATTGAAGATGATTAAAATACAAGTATTTAACTCTTGAAAGTGCTATTTGTATAGTCATCTTCATCAAGTTGAACAGGGCAACATATCCTGGGAGGTACGACTCATTAAAAGCCAAAATATTGACTATATATATATATATTTTAATGTGGAAATATTTTTCCTAGGGCCCTAAGAGATAGGCGATAACATAAAACAAATTTTTGCCTGTTTTAGGGTTAATAAAAAGAAGATAAAACATAAAAAAGACACTTTTTAAGTTTATCCCATGTTATTCTACTGTGTTTTTGTAGCCAATTGTATTTTGTTTTAATGTTTTTTTGTACATTGATGATATAAAAGCTAAGGCAGGTTCATTAATATCGGAGTTTTCATGACATAATTGCACGAATTACAATTTAAAAAAGACAAATATCAAAATCTAGAAATAAAAGGCAAATATTCAATATAAATACACTAAAAATAGGGCAAAAAAGTGAATTACTTGTATTATAATGAAATATTAACCTGTAATATCAAGAGTCTGCTACAGTAATTTCAAGAAAAATGATATATTTGTTAAAAAAAGATGATTCTGATGCTTTAAAACACTATTTTACACACTTTTAAATCTCTTACCATTGTTATGAAACTTGAAATCTCCAACAAACTTGACATACTCGTATACAGGCGGCTCCTTTGGGTCAATGTTCCCTCTGGCTAGATGACAGCAGAATTCTATATGGGCCTCGCCTGGAAAAACAGAGAATGAGCTCATTTATGGACCAGTTTCTATGCATCTTCATACTTCAATAGGTCTAATAATAGAGAGCCGCTCTCTGGGTTATGCTATGTTTTATTTGAATAACATCTCCTTGCATCCACTGATGAGAGTAAAGAAACAACTCTCTGAAGGAGAAACTTATTAATGGAGCACTTTCACCTAGAAGACTGACTATATTCACGCACGTTCACTACGGAAAAGTGCATAATTTGCAAATACAGGGAGGTGATTATCTCTACCGCAGAAACTCCAGGCAAAGGTAGCGTGGCCACGGCTTGAAGAAGCCTTTTATGTGCTTTCAGCCAGTGGAAAAAATAAAAAAACACAGAACCGGTGCCATCTTGGGAGACAGTTTACTATTCAGGCTCCTAAGAAGTGGGCAGAAACGCTCAGCTCACCACCGCTTCCTCTGAAAAGCCTAATAGTAACGTAGGATTAAGGTCAAGGTCCTAAACCCCTTATACTCTATTGCTGTGGATTACCGTGCTAACATAACGGTGATTTAAAGTCTTAAGTATGATACTAAGCTAGTTCCTATTATTAGCTAAAAGGCTAATCATAGACACAGACTAATCAGCAATCCAATAAACTACAGGCAACCTGCTCTATATAGAAACAGGCTCCAAATTTAACTTTTTGACTCAGCTTCCAGTTGGCTGCGACATCAACGACTCAGATTAGCACCAGCCAAATATAATAAAAGGATTTTTGCTATAATTACTATTTATGTCATTATTAGTCTCATACGTAATTCCCAATCAATAATAAAGTTTGTTTTAAGTATTTTACTAATTGGTTTTTAGTCCTTAGTCCTTTCTTGCTGTTGTATGTGCAGCACTTTGTTTCAGCTGTGGTCGTTTTAAAGCGCTTTATAAATAAAGTTGAGTTGAAGAAGTTGTGTTTCTAAAAAGTGGATTAACTATGATTTTATTAATGTGTAATATTCAGATTATCTTAAGGAACATAAATTAAATTAAACATAAAAAAAGAAAATGCCACCATGTCATAGATTAACCTTTAAAATTCTTTATAAATAAAGTATATTATAAAGTATTTATAAATAAAGTTGAGTTTCTCAATATTAGGCCTGTGGTTTAAGTGGTTAAGAGAATAAAATTAAGATTGGATCCATGATTTGTAATTAATATGCAATATTCAAATTATCTTCAGGAAAATTTAAATAAATTAAATTAAAGGAGAAAATGACACCTTTATAAATAAAATATATTGTAAAGAATTTACAAATATAATTGAGTGAGTTGAGTTTCTGTCCAGTAACTAAATGGCTCAATCATCTGTATTTACTTATTTTATTTAAATGTTTATTTAGCAGAGTTAATACATGAAATATTGCCACAAAAAGGGGAAATGTGATGCATATCAGACGTCAGGCTTCAGCTAATTTGCAGTTATATATATGTAGAATTAAATATATAGTGAGGTACACTAAATACACTTAGAAAATGCAAATACAGTGAATAATACAGGAAAATATTTATTATAATTCATTAATATTTTACCACTGTTTTTCTGACCAGTAAATTAACCTTCCACTTTCATATATTCATATTATTTTACCTGCTTTTGACTGGAATATTGTGCTAATTTTGGTGCCTGTATATTAAAGCATTTAATATAAATTATTGTCAATCGGAAAAATGTAAAATATATGGCAGAGGTTCTCAAAGTGGGGTCCAGGGACCCCTAAGGGTCTTTGAAGAGGTGCCAGGGGGTCCCCAGAAAAAAAGGAGAATAATTTATAATAATTATAATTCCACATTTTTATAGAGGACTGCCATAATTTAAAAATAAATAAATATAATTAATTTATTAGTATTCGTATTATTTCCTGTTATTTGTGTTTTTTTTTTCCATTTGAGAATTTATTGAAGCATTTATTTAATTTCAAATTTTATTTTATTTTTATATATTGAGGTGAAAATGAACAAGGGGAATGAATAAATACATACATATATTTATTTTTTAGTATTATTTCCTGTTATTTGTGTATTTTTTCCATTTGCACATTTATTGCAGCATTTATTTAATTATTTTAAAATTTTATTTTTTCTTTATATGAGGTTAAAATGAACGAGGGGAATGAATACATATATTTTTTTTAATAAAAAATTAATAAATAAAATGGAAAATTAAATAAATGGGAAAATTATACACTAATTTTATTACATTTTTAATGAATGAGTGGAATGATTACATAAATACGTATATTTAATTTTGTAATATTCGTATTATTTCCTGTTTTTTTATTTTTATTTATCTATTTTTCCCATTTGCACATTTATTGCAGCATTTATTTAATTATTTTCAAATTTTATTTTATTTTTATATATTGAGGTGAAAATGAAATACATATATTTTAAAATAATAAATAAAAATGAAATAAATGGGAAAATTATACACTAATTTTATTACATTTTTATTTTTAATGAATGAGTGGAATGATTACATAAATACGTATATTTAATTTTGTAATTTTTATTTCCTGTTATTTGTCTATTTTTCCCATTTGCACATTTATTGCAGCATTTATTTAATTATTTTCAAATTTTATTTTATTTTTATATATTGAGGTGAAAATGAAATAGATATATTTTAAAATAATAAATAAAAATGAAATAAATGGGGAAATTATACACACATTTTATTTAGTTTTTATATATTGAGATAAATAAATTATAAATTAATTAAATATAATGACAAATCAAATAAATGGGAAAATTACACAAAATAAATTTTATGAATTAATTAAATAAATATGGACACGCACTGGCATATTTATTTATGTACTGAGTTATTATTTATTTATTTATTCTTAATTATGGCTGTTTCAGTCCACCATACTTTAAGTAAAAACCTTATCAGAGGGTTTGAGGTCTAGTTTTTGTGAGTTTAAGGCTCCTTGATGTTAAAAAGTCAGAGAATCACTGATGTATGGACGTCTGACCTCCTGATGAGGGAGATGGATGTTCAGGCTTTGACCTTTTGTCAAAGGCTTCACTACGATGACCCAGACAGATCGTGGCGTCCAGACATGTGCAGGGACGGATACTCACTGTCCAGGAAGTCAGCAGCAATGGGGTCAGTCATCAGCATGTGGGATGATAGCAGCTTATAAACCTCCCCGTGTTCACGCTCCGGGAGGAAATTCAAGATGTTTTGGTCCACCATATCTGACTGGTGCAAAAGGAAAAGACGGACGACGGTCAGACTTTTACAGTAGAATCCATTACTGTGGCTGTAGAAATAGTTCTACAGGTAACAAAGACATGAATATCTGAATTTTATCCCAGTAGAAAACCTCTAAAACACTAAATAAAGTATTTTATCTGTAGTGAAACACAATGTTACTGTTACAGCATCAATATATATCATCAATCATCAATACAATAATAAAATAGTTTAATATAATATCAGTAGTAGAGACTATTTAGATATTTAATTTAGATTAGAGCTGTTTGTGTGATTATTTAATAATAAACATCTTACAGAATGATCCTCAGTGGGATTTATATCATTTTATGGACAAATAATTGACCTTTGAACTCTTATTTTATAATTATTAAACTTTGCATTGCAGATAATTTAGCTTATTTCAATTTTTTTTTCCTGATTTGAGTCAATTTGGTCTTGTTTTATGTTTTAAATGAAGTAGTTTTATCTGTAGAAAAACACAGATTTTTTTTAGCTATATTCTAAATATTCTATAAATAACTAACTGGAACTTTGCTTGTTATATTTTTAATTTAAATTTATGATTTTATTCCTATTTTTTTAACTGTTTTTAAATTACATCTCACTTGCTTCTGGTTATAATTTCAATTTTTTTATTTTAAATCTTATTTTATTTCTTATAATTTAACATTTTTGATTTTTCCCCTTTTAATCAACTGTTTTTAATTGTTAAATTTAAACAAATAATTGACCTTTGAACTCTTATCTTATTAAATATAGAACTTTGCATTGCAGATAATTTATTATTTCAAGTTTTTTTCCTGATTTGGGTCAGTTTGGTTAAATAAAGTAGTTTTATTTGCAGTAAAACACTGATTTTTTTTAGCTATATTCTAAATATTCTATAACTAATTAACTGGAACTTTGCTTGTTATATTTTTTATTTAAATTTATGATTTTATTCCCTTTTAATCAACTGTTTTTAAATTACATCTCACTCACTTCTGGTTATAATTTCATTTTTTTAAATTTTAAATCTTATTTAGTTTTTACCAAATTTTTCAACTATCTTATTAAATATAGAACTTTGCATTGCAGATAATTTAATATTTAATATTAAATTTTATATTTATATTCTGGTTATAATTTACTGCATTTTTTTTTATTTTAATTTATCTTCATTTAATTGAATTTTTACCTAATTTTAATTATTTAATTTCTTCTCATTTTTTATTTTACATTTTTGATTTTTCCCCTTTTAATCAACTGTTTTTAATTGTTAAATTTAAACAAATAATTGACCTTTGAACTCTTATCTTATTAAATATAGAACTTTGCATTGCAGATAATTTATTATTTCAAGTTTTTTTCCTGATTTGGGTCAGTTTGGTTAAATAAAGTAGTTTTATTTGCAGTAAAACACAGATTTTTTTAGCAATATTCTAAATATTCTATAAATAACTAACTGGAACTTTGCTTGTTATATTTTTTATTTAAATTTATGATTTTATTCCCTTTTAATCAACTGTTTTTAAATTACACCTCACTCGCTTCTGGTTATAATTTAAATTGTTTTTATTTTAAATCTTATTTAGTTTTTACCAAATTTTTCAACTGTTTTTTAATTGTTAAATTTAAACAAATAATCGACCTTTGAACTCTTATATTAAATATAGAACTTTGCATTGCAGATAATTTAATATTTAATATTAAATTTAATATTTATATTCTGGTTATAATTTACTGCATTTTTTAATTTTAATTTTATCTTCATTTAATTGAATTTTTACCTAATTTTAATTATTTAATTTCTTCTCATTTTTTATTTTACATTTTTGATTTTTCCCCTTTTAATCAACTGTTTTTAATTGTTAAATTTAAACAAATAATTGACATTTGAACTCTTATCTTATTAAATATAGAACTTTGCATTGCAGATAATTTAATATTTAATATTAAATTTTATATTTATATTCTGGTTATAATTTACTGTAATTTTTTTATTTTAAATCTTCATTTAATTGAATTTTTACCTAATTTTAATTATTTAATTTCTTCTCATTTTTTTATTTGACATTTCTGATTTTTCCCCTTTTAATCAACTGTTTTTAAATTGTTAAATTTAAACAAATAATTGATTTGCATTGCAGATAATTTAGTTTATTTAAAGTTTTTTTTTCCTGATTACGGTTAGTTTGGTTTAAAGTTTTAAATAAAGTATTTTTATCTTTTAATAAAACACAATGTTAGATTATAGACTATATTATAGACTATATTTGCTCTGTCATATAACACTTTATATATATATATTAACACTTCTGTAGTCACCTCACATGTTGTAGATTTATTTGATGCCAGGTTTAAGATTTATTCCAGATTTATTATGATTTATAGCAGGAAAACTGAAAAATAAACCTGTTTAAGTGGTTAAAAGAAACTGTAATTTCTATGTAACATTCAAACTATCTCCAGTTTATTGGTGGATAATTATCAGTAAATATGTAATTAGCCTATTAGTAATTAAGCATTGATTATACTCACATTACAACATGCTGTACGGACATTAAACTATATTTAATGTTCCTCACTTACCGGTAAATGGCCGATAAGTGAAGACACGCTGTCAGATACATATATGATGTTTCCATCTGTTGTTAATGCCACCAAGAAACCATCTAGAGCCTGGAAGGAAGAAGATGAGGACGTTTCTATGTGGATTTCTTCTTATTACAGACGATTCCTTTAACGTCACACTGAGTTTTTACCTCCAGCATCAGCTGAGTGAAATCCTCGTTACTGAGGAACGACGGCTTCCAGTCCTGTCTCACATCGCAGATCTCGTTCTTCGCAGTGATGTCTACAGAGGAAATTTACAATTTTAGAATCTAAAACGCCAAACTGCATCAAACAATGACTGAAATCAGGAAGAATACACATGTATTTTCAGTCCCCACCTTTCTGTTTCTGCAGGAAGTCTATGGTTCTTTGCAATATGGTGGATTTGTCCATCTTGCGTGGATGGCCCTGACCCTGCAGCATGGTGCAGAGCTCCTTGATGAGCACGTTGAATTGGTCTCTTCTTTTCTTTTCAGATTTGTTACGGGACGCCCTGAAACGAGCAACAGATGAGAAGAATCAGACATTAGACTCCAGAAACAGAGGTGGAATGATGATAAATAGAAAAATAGATGATAAAACACAGAAAACAGCATCACGGTAAAACAGATTGGAGCCATTTTCACTGCGTATTTTACTAATTGGTTTCTTTCAGCTTGTTTTCTAATTAATATTTAATTAAATACAGTGTAAAACTGGTCTCTACTTCATTTGCTGCCTCATATTTGTACACGGTTTTATGTGCTAATGTTTTTATATTAATTATAAAAATATGCAGGTAAATTCCTGTCATTCCTACCGTTTTACTGTAAAGTTAATAATAATAATAATTGTTATATATTAATATATTCAGCAGCCAGGATGAAGTTATAAAATAAATCACCACTTCTAAATGTCTTTTTAACTGAATTATATACATTTATCTAAAGTTATGTTCAAATATCCTTTTATTTTCATGTACAGCGTTCCTAATAGAACACTGCAGTTGCACATTTCTTTTATAACAAATACATATATATTTTCATTTAATTTAATTTCTAATTGTTCTGATTTTTTAATTTTTTGTATTTTTCCCTTCTTTGAACTCATATCTTATTAATCATTGAACTTTGCATT